>OX459029.1:52801430-53089518 GCA_949775025.1 Tricholauxania praeusta
AAAGAATTTCGCCCAATAATGTAAAACTTCCGTACTATAAAATTTGACCAACTAATTCAAAAATGGATCAAAATGTAAAGGATGTTGATAATTCCTTCATTTCGAACTTCTGTGTATTAACGGCATTATATCTGTTCTTTTATGTTCCTCAACTTTTTTAAGTTTGTATAATTTATTCATCATTTATCAAAACTTACTTATTTTTCTCGGAGATACATATAGCTTTTTGAAAACTGCTGAACCTTAATCAGCGTTGGACGTTTAGCAGCAAATGGAGCCAGACTCGGCTCCTAAATAAAAAAATACTAATTTTTTCGGTTGCTTCAATATCTAAAATATCTCAAAGCTTATCCTCAAACTTTTGGCAATTTTTAGTCTAACTCAATATCAAATAAAAGCACAAAATCAATTTTTTTTTTCAGATCCTTGCTTGTATATAATGCGTTTTGCCAATAAGCTACAGTTTGCTGGTAAAACCCACGAAGTTTCAATGACAGCTCTACGTATCGTACAGCGTATGAAAAAGGATTCACTACATTCGGGCCGTAGACCAACAGGTTTATGTGGCGCAGGTAATTTGTTCGAGCATTTTTATCTAACCATAAGAAAACATATTGTAATACATTCCTATAGCCTTACTAATCGCTGCTCGCATGCATGAGTTCAGCCGCACGATCGTCGATATCGTACGCATTGTAAAAATACATGAGTCAACATTACGTAAAAGACTGGTAGAATTTGCAGATACACCGTCAAGTGCGTTGACACTGGACGAGTTTATGTCGGTAGATCTGGAGGCAGAACAAGATCCACCAGCGTTTAAGGCTGCACGTAAAAAAGATCGTGATCGTATAAAAGATGTAAGCACGTAAACTTTTCCAAAAATAAATTATTAAAGTTTTTTGTGTGGCAATACCGCACATTATAATCAGTAATGCCGTCGTTGCGGGAACTTTCCGATTTGTGAGTCATTGTTATTGCTGCAGAAATATGAACGATTTTCATTTACTTGTGGGAATTACAAATACAAATAATTTACTAGCAACAAAAGTACCCTTCTACCCTTTTGTACCTTTCATTTGTTGAGTTAAAGAATCTTAATGAATATCAAATTGCTAAGATTAATATTGATTAAAATTAAATAATTATTTCATAAATTAAAACTTTTAAAATTTTTTTAGCTGCAGTTTTATTCATGCTTATGCGTATGATTATATACCTTTTGTTTTAAAAGTTAATTGAATTGTTCGAAAATATTGATTAAAAATCAAAAATTTAGATTTGCAAAAAACTTTAGCAAACTGGCAATTTTTCAGCATATGAGTGAAAATTCCTGGCATCTCTGACGATCTTAACGTGATAGTAAGCAGGATAACTGCATATTTTATATATGAACTTTGTGCCTGCATGTGCGATTGCCCGGCTAGCTCAGTCGGTAGAGCATGAGACTCTTAATCTCAGGGTCGTGGGTTCGAGCCCCACGTTGGGCGAGTTAATTTTTTTATTATTTTGATAAACTCGAATTTTATTGGAACAATTTTTTTTTTTTTTTTAATATACGAGTACATACATACTTATCTCTTTTCTCTTTTAGATCGTTGAACACGAACTCACAGAACTACAGAAAGAGATTGATTTGCATCTCGAAAAGGATCTCAAAAAACTTCACAAATCAACTTTAAAACGATTTTCCGCTGGTAGTGTGGACAGTAATATCGTTGATGATGCCGATGATTTTGAAGATATCGATAGTGCTAATTTTATAGAGAAATCAAATATGGAAGCTATAAAAGATTGTCTGGTTGCGACGCCAGAACTCAGTAAGGTAGCGTCTAAAAATCATAAAATTGTGATAGAAGGTCTAAAGCCTGACATAGAATCAATGTGCCGTCCCACAGCAAGTGAGCTGCAGGAAGTGGAAAAAGAGAAAGAAAAATTAAAATCTGTCGAAGATGCAGAACTCGATTTAGAGGGTTTGGATGATGAAGAAATTAACAACTACATATTAACGCATGAAGAGGCTGTCTATAAAAATAATATGTGGAAGGCATTGAATGCTGAATACCTTCAAGAAATGAAAGCTAAAGAGGAACGTTTGGCCAAAGAACGCGAGGAAGGTAAACCGGAGAAAAAGAAACGTAAACCACGTAAAAAAGTTATTGGACCTTCAACAACGGCGGGTGAAGCAATTGAGAAAATGTTACAGGAAAAGAAAATTTCAACGAAAATTAATTATGATATACTGAAAACACTGACTGAAGGTGGTGGCACACAAGTGAGCACAAATGCTTTGGATGATATTGCAAGCACAAGTAGTGGTGGTAATGCGCTACCGTCTAAAATTGAAGATGTTAAAAATGAGCCAATAATTGAGACGGGACCCATTAAGCTAAAGGGGAGGTATGCCGAAAATACACATATATGTATATTCCTATCGTTGCCTGAGAGTTATTTTGATGTTAACGCCATATTGTTATTTTCGAGTTAGAATTATGTAGTTAGTAAACTTAAACTTGATTTCCCAAAAGTGCTGACCTAGCGTATTTGTCAAGATAACTATCAGCCGACGGTATATTGTGATATGAAGTTAGTATAAGTTCCAAAATTAAACTCTAAATATTTTTATATATTCTTTCAGCCGCAGCAAACCAGCTTACACTATTGGAGGCTCTGCTGCAAAGGTACCTAAACTGGAAATGGGTCTTCCATTGGCTGAACAGGCACCTGCAACGCCTAAGCAAGAGCCAGTTGTAGAAAATGGTTTGTTAATAATATTGTAAAATTTTTGTTCAATACTGACTTAAGTGCTAAAAATTACAGACGACCAGGATGAAGATGTTGATGATGCCGAAGCCGATGTTGAACCTGAACCCGAACCCGAGCGTGAATACTCCTCGCTTAAGGATATGCTTAATGATGGTGAAGACGATGACTATTACGGTTATGATGATTATTAGAACAAATTTTAACTATTGAATAATATAAGATTATGATAAAATTGTAATTTTTTTATTTAAATTTATAAATAACAATGTTACCATATTTATTTGTAAAAATTATGTATTAATCATTGTCACATTATTTAAATTTTTCATATTTATTATGTGTGCTTGTGATCTTGACTTATTTAATAGTTCTTATTACCATAAGAACGTAAGAAAAGGAAATTTAAATAAAGTATGCAACTACTAAAAATCAAAAACGTTATGCGTCTTAACGTCATAAAAATCTTTGCTCCAATTATTCAAACCATGCATTTTTCCTTAATGTATTTATGTTGTCATTAATTATGGTTCTAATTGTGTGCACTTGTTGCGTCTTCTGGCTCAGCAATTTACTTTCAATTACTATTGGCTTACTAAAAAGCACAGTGGGTCAATGTTTGGAGTTTTGCGTTAAAAATAATTAAATTATTTAGCGTATGAACTTATTATGTATATAAAATTTTTTTTTTTCAATTAATGTTTGACTTACTAATTGATTTTTTCAAAACCGGTTGAGACATTTCGAATTTCGAAATTTTCGATCCGATAAAATTGCTACACACAATTGACAGAAATATGCCAATTTGTGCATTACAGAAATGAATGGTCATTCCGAATGTTACATTTGTAATGAGTACTCATTTCGCATTCCCACAAAGTTGAAATGGCTATTCCTCAAATAAACTACAAATTAATGGCAATTCTTTTTCCACTTATTTCTTAAATAATTTTTTTTCCATGATTGAATGAAAAAAATTCATGTAAAAATAAATTAAAGGGTATAGTATCATATGCATACAACTATTGTGTAATTATAAGTATAAGGTAAAGTCATTAGAGAGAGCTTTGCGTGGTAAAATTGGAGCCACGTTCAGAGCATGAGTGCAAATCGATTTTCAATCGCTTGTCATTCTATATGCATCAGCTAAGAAATTCATAACATAGGAAAACTTTAAGTGTGTAATATTCATCAAAGCGATAAATTTAAATTTGACACATTGGAAACGTTGCAATGAAAACCTAAAGACAGCTAAAAAATTTGTCGAAAATTATATATTCAGGAAGAATGAATTTTTGAAATTAGAATGCCCATCAGTTTTTGGAATGGAATACGATTTTCATTCCTTTCTATTCTTTTTGTAAAATGGTCTTTCAATCTCTTTGTAATGAAAAAGGAATGACCATTCCGTTTTGTAATGCAAATGCAAAAATAATTCCTTTCTAGATTGACCTTCAATCTATTAAGTATGCAAAAAAAATGGTCATTCCACACGTTATTCCTTTTTTGTTGTTCACATTATCTTTGAATTGCAAATCATCACCACACTAAGCAACATGGAATTTAACTTAACATAGCTCTGGTTTAAAGAATCAGAAATGGATCTACAAAATTATGAAAAATTAGCTTATTTAATGCTTGAGTTATTCTAACGTAACCTTTAAGTAATAAAAAATATAAAATATTTCTTCAATTTCTTCGGAAACTAAATGTCTTTATTAACTATAATTGGTTTTTGCGCCATAAAGTTCTACAATTCCGAGTATATCATCTAAAGGTAATTTAAATGGTGTCGTAAATCTATGCAGTTGAGGAGACATCAAAGCATATTGGGCAGAATGACCAAGACCAAGCGCATGTCCAATCATGTGGGCAGCAGTATAAAGTATTTGATTGTCAATTGGTATATTAATTACCCATTCTACATCACCCAATATCATTCCTTCGTCAATCGAACTATGAAGCCCAGCAAAGCCATTTTCACTAAATCTATGAAATAAATAAATATGAAATTTAATATTTTTTGTTTTATTTTATATAATTTGGAAAACTTGTTACTCACATAATGTTAAAGTTTGCACGATCAGTTTCAGTTTCTTTAAATGTCAAATCAGTATAATCACTCCATACATCAAAGGCTTGCTTAATCTCAGTTCGTATTTCGTTGGTCAGCAATTGTTTGGTGGATAATCCAAATTTATAGATTAAGTCTTTCGTTTTGAAAGGATTGCCCTCAAGGATATAACGCTTAGTGCGAACATTTGGTAAAGTGTTTGATTTATCTGAGATCTGTTCAAAATAAAAGTAAAAGCAAATAATACGCATAATACGTAGCACGGCAAAGCCTGAGAATCGTTTGATACTCAGGCAGCATTTATTATATTATATAAAATTTAGTTTGAAATTAAAAATAAACACAGATCGTCGGCCTTATCAATAGACAATTGCTGGAATATTTTTTGACAAAAAGTAAAATTCAGTGGAAAACAAAAAAAAAAAAGTATTTTGGATGAATCTACCTACGTTCTTTAAATGAAACAATGTTATTTACAACTGATATATGTATCAGTATCTAAGAAAATTTGGCTCACCTCAAGTGTTTGTACTCTAAAATGTGGCAAACTGCTAGTGATTCCCAAAACTGCCAATGTTATAGTAAGAACTATAAAAACTTTATTGAACATTTCTGCTATTTGTTGAATAAAAGATTGCTGTATGATGTGTGTTCTTCAGAGAAAAAAATAGAAATTAAATAAATAATCCAATTCTTTCAAGAAACTGTGTCCAATGTTGATGTTGATTTTATTGCTCTATAACTATGAATGAATAAAATCTATTCAAAGTTTAAGTATATATGTACCATATAAGTATTTTGTATTTCGCAATGAAAATGATACTGGTAAATTGAATCTAAAAACGAAAATTCCCAAAAAGTCAACAAAAATGATAACGATGCTGATGGTTGTTGGTGTTCTTTGACACTGAGAATAGTATACTATAATATACAATAGAACCTAGTGCATTAGATACCTACTTACCGAATGATGATTCAATCTTTAATTATATGCAAGATGAGGCAATATTTCATCGCGAAATATTTTGAATTAAAGATTAAACCGATTTGCTTGATTGTGTGTGTTTTAATATATTTCAATGCCGGATGAATACAATTTTTAAGTTTACATAGGCCCAATAATATTTTCCTTAAAATTCGGTGGCTACGAGTACGAGTCCGGCATTTTTATTAACACTGAACGAGGATCCGAGGATCAAATGGTGCATTTTTAAAAGATAAGATTTTTTATTTTTGCCACCGGTAATAAAGAATTATGACATAATTTCTGTCCAGCAATCAAAATCAAAAGATAAAATCGTCCAAGCCATAGGATAGTAATAACTAACTTTTATTATGAGAAATGTAAACGGCGATACACAGGATAACAGGACAAGTTTTATTTGTTTTTTAAACATAAACCACCACTCAGGAGACTCACTATAAGTACAATGCATCGTATTGGTTCGAAGAGAAATATTAGAGACATTCAGGGGTGCACCAATCTAAGGTCTCGGCGCTACCTTTTAAATCTGAGCTGTGATTGAGTGAGTATTATCTCAAAAACAAACATTTAAAAAAGTTCCGAATCCCCCTAATCTACATTTATGAACTTTATTTGCTCCTGAAGTTATGCAGAATAGTTTCTAAATACGTCGCAGGCAAATCACTCATAATAAATCGACTTTGTACTTTATCGAATTGATATGAATGATTAAAATCAACCGAATATATTTTATGCTAAGGCATATAAAATTTTTGTGCAAGCTTTTCTTAAGAAATGACGCCCAACAGTTAAATATCCTTTTTGTAGAAGATTTTTATGTTAGATTCTTTTGTTTTGTTTTGGGGCTAATTTTTTTATTTAATGCGATTTTTCATCTTAAATTTGGGTTCGTTATTTTCTGTGATTTCCCACTATCTTATGCCATTATTCCATGCGAAAATTGGACTCTACTTTTTTCAATAATTAAAGTTCATTCTTTGAGACATGCACAATAGAAAAATATTTCTTGGAGCTAGTGACTTAGAAAAATGACTATACCTTGAGAATTCATAAAAATTACAAATTTGAATTTAATAAGTCGTAATAAAAATTTCCCACCTGTAGTAGGGGTTACCCGTCTCATATAGGGTTACCAGATGGCCTGCCATCACATAGCACATATCAAAAAATTCCAATTTTGTAATGAAAACGAAAAATTTTTTTAGTTCCATACAAATATTTTTGATGAGCAAAAAAAAAAAAAAGGTCATCACTTTGTACGACATAACCCCAGCAAATCAAAAGAATATTTGAATTAACTTTTATTTTAAAACCATCCAAAAATAGTACATTTCGAGAAGTTAAAAAGTAGCAAAGCCTTGTAAAAGTAGCACTTTTGCTACTAAAGTATGCCATCTGGTAGCCCTAGTCTTATACGATTCCTTAAATGTAAGCAATCCAAAAAGTATTTTTCCCACTGTTGCAAAATGGAATATTAACAGAATTAATGCTTCACTTAATTATTGTGTTGAATGGGTTCAAACAAACATTTCATTTGTAAAAGCATTTTGCATTCTGGTTTCAGGCTTTTTTTTTGCATTCTAAAGGGTGTTTTTTTTAGAGGTTTGTTTTTTGAATAGAGATAAAACTGGCATTTTATGGTCAAATCTGGCAACTCTAATGTCATTTATGTTCAGTTTGGTTTGCCATTTCATCATGAACAGGTTGACAAAAGAACAACGCTTGCAAATCGTGCAAATTTATTTCGAAAATAATGGTTCAGTTCGCGAAGTTTACCGCAAGCTCCGTCGCAAAATTTTGTTCAGTGATGAGGCTCATTTTTGGTTGAATGGCTACGTCAACAAGCAAAATTGCCGCATTTGGAGTGAAGAGAATCCACATGAGACCCTTGAGACGCCAACATCCACAAAAACTGACTGTTTGGTGTGCTCTATGGGCTGGTGGAGTCATTGGGCCATACTTCTTCCGAAATAATGCTGGAGAGTCAGTTACCGTTAATGGAGACCGGTATAGAGCCATGATAACCGACTATTTTGTTCCCGAATTGGATGGCATGAATGTGCATGAGTTGTGGTTCCAACAAGACGGCGCTACATGCCACACAGCGCACGTCACAATCAATTTATTGAAGAAAACATTCGATGAGCGCATAATTTCGCGGAATGGACCTGTCAATTGGCCACCAAGATCGTGTGATTTGACACCATTGGATTATTTTCTTTAGGGATATGTGAAGTCGCTCGTCTACGCCAACTAACCAGAAACGTTAGGGGACTTGGAAGCCAACATTCGTGGCGTTATTGCCGACATACGGCCCCATATGCTCGAAAAAGTGGTTCAAAATTGGACCTGTAGAATTGGCTTTATTCGAGCCAGCTGCGGCGGCCACATGCCCGAAATCATATTTAAACATTAATGGCATAAAATTATCCTTCCAATAAAGCCAAATTGATGGACATTAAAACGATTTTCTTGTGTTTTATTTCAATTCGAAGCTCTATACCTCTAAAAAAAACACCCTGTATTATGGCCCTTTTTTTTGCTTCATCTTCATTGCCATCTTCGAGTGCTGCTTGGTTAATTTCTTATTGCGCTTGCTGGCAAAGCAAAGTAGCAGCCGCTGTTGCTGCAGTAGTAGCAGAAACAGCCAGGAACAGCAGGATGTTGTAAATAAGCTCTCAAGCTGCTTTATGCGCCTTTCGATTCGAATGCCTTGTAGCAAAATGCGCGATGATTTTCTTCTTCTTTTACGTGTCGTCCTGTCAGCTACACTTTGGCTTCAATTGAAAAATTGGCATTCGTTGCAGTTGTTAAAATGAATTGTTACTTTTGCTGTTATTGTTGATTTTGCAGTGCAATTGTTGCCCTTGTTGCCATTGTTGCATTGCACTCGGATGAGTTCTCACTGTAACATCTCTGAGTAGACAGTAAAAATTTTGAAATGGTGCTATATTGCTTTCATATTACTTGAGATGAGTTAAGATTGGAAAATAATTTAGCTTTTTTTTTCCAGAAAGAGAAAGCTTAAGAAGAGGGAATACGGCTTTGTTAGGCTTTCAGTTTTTTGTTTGACTTGTATTTAATAAACCATTTTGATAAATTGATGTTTGTGTTTTTTTTATAACTAATAGGTTATAAAGACATCATAAGCTTTTGATGTCGAAATTGAATTGCAAAATTTTTGAAAAGATAAAGTGACCAGGTTGTTATACATATGTATATGTATATCGGACTCAGAGACATATATCTCATGTCTCATACATACATATGTATATCTTATGTCTCTGAGTCCGATATGATATAAGTTTTAGTAGTTTTCCTCTTAATCGCAAATGCATTACTTAAACATATCTTTTGAAGTAAAAATTACAATCTGACTTTTAAAATATCCTACCGATCTGAAGGAATGCAATGGTGTATGATCCAATATAAGCTCCCTTTAAACAAAGATAACCCTGCAATTATATATGGTATCACAAATTTTTATTCAATTCATTTCACACAACTTGTCCAAAAGTTACATTGTTCATAAGTTTGCTTACCCATAACACCTTCGATTCAATTATTGCCTTTACCAATCAGAGCGTTGAAATCGATCATCTAAGGTCTTACGTCGTCACCTTTGATAAGGTGAATATAGGACCTGAAGTTACACCATCTTTCACTGATAACTGAATGATTCCTTAATTTACATAATTCCTTCTGGAATAAATAATGCAGTGCCTACACAAGTAAATTTCATATTATCCCCATGCGTAGCATTAACTTGAAGCATTTTCGTGTACCAATTTAAAATTTACATTGCAAAACAAAATAAACAACTGAGCAAATCACCTATTGGAATTAGAATTTCAATTTCACTCGCACACAGCAACAATAATACGTTGGCTGCAATAGTATTAACGAGATTCAAATAATTGGTTTAACATTGGCAACACTACATCAAAAACACTAAAGCAACAAAATGACTGTCAAATTGGCCTCATCATTTAAAAGTTGTTCATTTGACCAACAATGAAATCACAATGGCAACGAAATTGCAGACAAACAAGCCGTATGTAGTGGCATCAATGTTGCATGGTGCATAGGGTTACGTAAAATACATTAAGTTACAATTTGTTAGTTTACATTACGTTAGTTAACGTTTCGCTTAGTAACAATGCTAAAGATGGCAGTGTTGCCAGATTATAAGAAACTAAATTAAACATATTTTTGTTTTAAGTACGAAGGCCGAGCAAAGACAGGTTCAGAAGATTACTTACTTATGGTTGAAGACCTGCTGCAATTGTTACGGTTCTGACTAAAAATTTGCAACGGAATTTTCAGATATTTATGCTTGCAGGCTTTTAGGCAACTATTATTACAGTAAGAGTTATCATAGTAGATTGTGAATTGAAATTAAAATATTTGATAAATGCGGTGTTAAAATGAAGAGAGTTGACTTAGAAGTTCCGACCAGGAATACATCCTGCGCAGCAGATTTCGTTAAAGTTTTGCGGAATTTAATTGCTTTAGAAAAACGTTTGTTATCAGCGATACTTAATTTTAAATGTTGCTGGTTTTAGATCAATAGTATGTATATTCAAGTTGGATTTGCTGAAGTTAACGCTATCTGCTACCAACAAGTCGCTGGGGTTGTCGTCTATGAAAATCTGATCATAGGAAATATATCAACCAAAAAATAGAACAATGGCAGATGTTTTTTTGTTACTTCTTAACATTTGGCAACTCTGATAACGTAACGTGGTATTGCATTAATGTAGCACGACTAATGCTTTAATCGGTCGTGCGGAGAACAGTAGCTTGAATGCAAATTTTGCTATGCGTGCCATTTTCCAAGTGTCAGCCACAATTTAATGAGTCGACATGCAACTGATGTATTCCATCTAAACGTTAGTGTTTTGTGTTGATAGGCAAGAAATCTGAGGTACGAAACTCTGACCTAAGTGCATACGTTTGTGGGTAATATGCAATGTCTGCTGATTCAAATCATCAGCAGCAGTAGCAACAAAATCATAACATCCAGACAGCAACATAACGTTGTCATTTCGATATGGATTTGCTTGCGTTCCATGTTGATATGTCAAGCGAAGCCAATAAAGCTTTCATAGTTTGTAGCCGGTTAAGGTTAAGTTGACATAGGATAAATTTGTAATATCAAAACAAGGGAAGGCATGAAATTGTCAACCAAAAGACCGATGATACGACAGTAAGAATTTAGCAAATGCATGCAATTGCAGGATAGTGATGCCACAGAGACTACAATGTGAAACAATTGGTTTTGTTAAATTAGTTAATTTTTGAATGCATGAAATGTGTGAGTAATTTTCAGCTTTAAGGAAATTTAATGGTTGTGAAGCTGTGTTCTGCATGTTGCACCATATCAAAACCCCTTGCTTAAATTTTTTCAACAGAAGTTAACCTTTTTTCATTATTACCAAGTGTTCATTCGGTTTAATAAAATGTTAATAAATGCTACCAAAAAAAAAACTTAAATCTAATTTTGTCGAAATTAAATTTAAGAAGGACTTAATTTTCCACTAAACTTTATTAACTCTAGCGCACGTAACCGACAGCCACATGACATTTCAACATATGGTACGTGCGCTTACGAAATGATGTAACAAATACACTGATAGCAGAGAATTGGAAAAAAAAATGGCATCATCGCGTACAGCTGCCAACTTGACCATGAGAACTTGAGTTGTGTTCAACGTTCGAAACTTTCCTTTATTTTTTGAAAACTAAATTTGCATATTGAAAAAAATTTCTAACAGCTGAAATTGGATGATGCTGCAGCAGTAGCAGCGGAAAATTAGATTGAAATGGACTTTCGCTTTAAATTCGATTTCTGTCAATTGCAAAGTGGCGCGTGATGCGAGTTTTTTTCTTTTTTTGTAGAGTCTACTGTAAGATTTGAAGTTGAAAATAAATAACATCGCAAAGTTGGTGAAATGGTGTTACAAACAGAGATAAGGTTGTACGTTAAATGTTAAAGTGTTAGGAAGAAATGAACTTGACAGAAGCTTATATATTAGACTGTTTTTGAACTCATCGCGGAGCAATTGATTTCCAACGCAACAATTTGACGACAAGAATATCTCCAGAGGTGAATGGAAAAATAACATATGTTTATTTAACAAAATTATCTAAAGTATTAGATTTTTATTCTTATTAACCTTAAGCATTTTTAAACAAAAGAAGTTTTGAATTATTTAATTCATAGTTTTTAAGATATTCCGTTTCAAAAGAAGTTATGTTTTGAAAGACTCTCAACTTATATGAAAATGTTTTTTTGAAAGTTAAATATGTTCAAAATTTACGTTTAGAGAAGCACTAAATCTCTATATGGGCATTTCCGCCAACCGTGACAGAAAAATTAAAAGTTATTGTAAAAGAATAATATTTTGCCTTAATTATTTAAGTTTGTAAGAGAAGTGATACATGATGATAGTCTTTTCGAAAAATCTCTCTTCCAACGTCAATTAGCTAAAAACAATGCAAAAACATCAAACCAATCTCTATTAACTGTAAAATTTTAATTTGCTTAAGTTACATGAAATAAAATAGAAAAACATAATTTGTTCTCATTTCGAAATTGATAACAGCAGCAAGTGTGTCAAAATTTTTGTAGGAACAGAGTTTCATGTACATAATTAAAAAAAAAAACGATCGCAAAAAAAGTAAAATTTAAAATTTTTGGAGCTGTTCGAAGTTGGTCATGTTCGAAAATATAAATGGGCGATTCCATTCTCGCGGGTGCAACATTTAGACTCACTCAAAGCTTCCTACTAATGAATTAAAAAACATTTTTAAAGAAATTATTGTTTGAAGGGTAACATATTAATCTGTTTTATAAAAATATCTTTATAAGAACTTTGATGAAATGTATAAATAGGTACAAGATAGGTTTGAAGTGCTATCGCGGGTGCAACAAAATCGGCCCATCATTAAATATTATGAAGCAAGAATGAAAAAAGTCTGTTAATTGTGAAACATTTATTAAATTATTTTTTTATATATTAAAAGAGTACAAAACAATTCAATTATTAAATTAAATAAAATTATTATAAGAAAGAAATATTATAAGTTATCCATGTTTTATACAGTCGCGGGTGCAACGTCAAATTATCGCGGATGCAACACGTCTGACTGTAGTGAATATAAACATAAAGATGCAATATTGTCGATTGGTACATTTCTATGTTAGTGTTTGGCATAGTCAGAGACTTATCAGCCTAAGATTCATCATCAGAATCGGTGTAAACATCGGAAGTGCGTAACTTTTGCGTAACTTTTTGCATAATTTTTCTTCTAATGGCAGTTGTCGTTCGCGCCATAGAAATGCTGTTACCCTTTTCAAATTGAAAGAAATGTTTTGTTTGGATGCCTGGTATATTTTTTATTCCTTTCCATCTATCATCTAACATGGTTTTTCTTTCTTCAATTTGTTGCTGGGATACAAATATAAAATGGAGAAAGACTTATATAAAAAAGTAAAGTATTGAAAGAAAGTCTAATATAATTGGAATCACTAATGATAAATGAGATATGATGTTTTCAAAAACTTTTTAAATTAAAAAAATATGACAAATAACACCATAATCTAAAGAAATAAAACTGTTGCACCCACTATTCTGATATTGCGATCGCGGGTGCAACCAATTTCAGTCAACGTTTATTTTAATTTAAATGGCAACATACCTTTAATGACGATTAATTCAAGTTACCCTTTTATTTCTTCTTACTTCTACAAAGTTTCAAAACTTGAGTAATTTCTTTCTGTAAGAAAACTAAACGTTTATATCTTTTTTATCGCGGGTGCAACCAACTAAAAATGGCTTCTTATTTATCAATATTGCTTGAAAAGTAATAACAAATAATTATATTTTTTTGCATTAAACAATAAAGAAATGTGATGGTTTCAATATTAACCAGTGAAATATAACCTACAACTATCGTTAACAGCGATTTAATAAAAAACTTATCAAGTGCGGATGAACAATTTAAATCCAGACTTTAGGCGTCACCGTTTCTGAACTCGCTAATAAATTCAAACATGAACTTAACTTATTAAAAGTTGTTTTACTATTTAATTTACACCTTTTTCTTTGTATTGGCATAAAAGAAAGTAACAAATACTGTAATCTAAAAATTTATGTCGAAAATCGTCTCACGCGGAATCGCCCAAATAGGCAATAAATAGGCAGTTCAAAACGGTTAAACCACTTTTTCACAGCCATAGCACAACATAATCGCATAATTTTTTTTTGTTGGAAAGGCTGTGAAGAGAAGGAGGGATATGTATACTTTTTTTTCAATATCAGGCGGTGCCACACCCCTAACGGGAAAAAACGTTTCCACAGCTAAACTAATGGATCGATTTTGATGAAACTTTTCTTAAAGATAGATTGAATCCTAAGAAAGATTATTAAAAACTCTGATTCCTTAAAGCGGGCGTGGCATTGCTCCAAATGGGAAAAAATGGTATCATGGCTGTGCCACTACGCCGATTTTGATGAAATTTGGTATGTACATAGATAGATTGAAACTTGAGTAAAAAGATTTTTTTTTAAGTTGGCGGTGCCACGCCTCTTACATAAAAAACGTTTTAACAGCAAAAAGACAAGTTTTATATTCTTTAAAGAAAAATATCTACTCCTTCCTCTTTTCTTTGTTAAAATTGATCTTACTAATTGATTTGATAAATATAAACATTCAATTTTTTTTTTAATTACTGTATATGTCTTAAATATTATTATTTATATAAATATTAAAGTAGTTTTGAAAAATTGCTCAAGTGAACATAAACGGTAAAAATATGTCCCGTTCGAATGGATTATTATTCCTTGTAAGAAAAAAAGTAAATAAGATTTTTCAATCAACCGAAATCTATCAAAAAGTTACATTATTCTATAACATTTTAAAATTAGTCGCATTAAAAAATGTTACCAGGTTTCGCTGACTTCTGCTTTTCTATAGATGGCCATGAAAAACACTTCCGTTTTTTGTCCCGTTCGAATGGCTTTTCAATTGCCTCTATCTTGGAACCAATACTACGTCTGGCATCAACTTTTCCACTCAATATAGTGCTATCAAAGGGCTGTTCCTTAAAGTAACAGAAAAAAATAAAAGCGTTTTACTTTGCTTTTATTTCATTTAAAAAAAAAACTTCCGTCCCGTTCAACATGAGAGAAATGCCCATATATATAAAAATTGAACGCTGTTCGTCTGTCACACCTAAACTCGCGAACCGCTCGACGGATTTTCATAATTTTTTTTTCAAAATGTTTTTTTTAGTCTGCGGAAGGTTATGGGCATAGTTTGGTTTGGAAAAAAGGCGATGGCACGCCTCCCATATAATAGAAAATTTGAATTCGTCATATCTCATTCAATATTGGACGCATATGAATGAAACTTGGTACAAATATAAAAAATACGACCTAAAGAAATTTTCCATGAAAAAATGGGCGTTACCACGCCTCCCGTAAGAGAAAAAACTAAAATTTGTTATATCTCAGCACCTATTTGACGCAGATGAATAAAATTTTGTACATATGTTTCTTATGGTTTATGGAAAGTTCCTACCATAATACAATTTGGAATAAATAGGCGATGCCACGCCCTCCATATAAAAGAAAATTTAAATTCATCATATCTCATAAACTATTAGACGCAGATGAATGAAACTTAGTACATATATAAAAAATACAAAAAAATGGGAGGTACCACGCCTCGCGATAGAGAAAAAAACAAAATTTGTTATATCTCAGCATCTATTTGACGCAGATGAAAAAAATTTTCTACATAAGTTTCTCGTGGCCTCTTGAAAGTTCTTAGCATAGTTTAGTTTGGAACAAATAGGCGAAGCCACGCCTCTCCATGTAAGAGAAAATTCAAATTCATCATATCTCATTAACTATTGGACGAATATGAATGGAACGTGGTACGAATATACAAAATACAAGCTTAAGTAATCTTCAATGGAAAAATAGGCAGTACCACGCCTCCCTAAAAACAGAGAAAAAAAAACAAAATTTGTTATATCTCAACACCTATTTGACGCAGATGAATAAAATTTTGTACATATCACATGTTTCTTATGGTTTATGGAAAGTTCTTAGCATAATTTTGTTTGCAACAAAAAGGCGAAATCACGCCCCCATATAATAGAAATGAAGGAATGAATGGGACTTGGTACATATATAAAAGATACGGGTTAAAATAAGTTTTAATGAAAAAATAGGCGGTACCACGCCCCATATGTGGAAAAAGTAAAATTCGTTGTATTTACTTCAGCAGCTGACGCAGATGTATAAAATTTTGTACATATGTTTCGTATGGTATGTCGGAAGTCCTTACCATAGTTTAGTTTGAAACAAATAGGTGACGCTACGCCCTCCCACATAAGAGAAAAATCAAATTCATCACATCTCATCAACTATTAGACGCAGACGACTGGGACTTGGTACACACATACAAATATAAAAGATACGGTCTAAAGTAAGTTTCAATGAAGATATAGGCGATACCAACCAATATGAGAAAATTAAACGCCATTCATTAATTGTGTTGATTCGCTGCGCGCTATTTATCCCATTCCAGTTGCGAATTTGCTTTATTTGAAGTAAGTTTTTTCCAAGTAAAGTTTAGAAAACAGCAAAACATGTGAAAAGCAAATATTTCGATATTTTTCTTTACGTAGAAGATTCTAAATTGCTATGCAAAGTGAACATTTTGCACTTTGTAAAAATTGTGTGTTTCGAAAAGTATGAGGGACGAATGTATAACGGTTGTTGTATGCAACTTTCTGTATATTGACGATTTATATTTTCTTTTCGTAGTTAGATAGGACGACAAATTGCGTTTATTTATTTTTGAATTCACTTGATTTGCCAGTACCGTCACCATACTAACAACAACTCAAAGTTGGTGCACCAATTATTATGCTTCGCAATATAAACCAACCACGACTTTGTTATGACACCAGACTTGCCGTGAAAAAACTAATGATCAATGTCATCGAAGCAACTATTTTGAAAGAAAAATACAAAGGCGATTTTGATTCCCCGAATTCCTATTATTCTTACCGATTTTCCATTTTCGCCTTCGATTTCCTTTTCGTCTTGCTTTTGCGATCACCATCAATAAGACGCAAGGTCAATCTTTGGAAACCTGCGGTATCAACTTGGAGTATCCAGTTACTTGGGGTATCCAGTTTAGTCACACGGACAGCTTTATGTTGGATGCTCACGAGTAGGCAAACCGTCATCATTGCACAACAGATAGAAAAACAAAAATTATTGTTTGCCGAAAAGCATTACAATAAACTCATTTTAAAAAAGTAATAAAACAATTTTTTAATTTTTTAAAATAAAGCATTTAACTGTTCGGCCAGACGACAAATTTTTTCACTAGACAACTAAGAATATTATTTTCGCACGCGTAGCAAAGCAAGCGAGGGTTCGCTAGTAATACTTATATAAAAATCAAATATAGTGTTCAAAAAATTATTCAGATATTTAGAGAATGATTGATATGTATGTATGTATGTATGTATGTATGTATGTATGTACATAAGACATGTTCAAAAAATACTTCAAGAACACTCGATTTTCAAAAATTTTTTCATTTTCGAGTATTTCCTCATTTAAAAAATAAAAAAATAAATAATCCTATGGCTGCTACCAGAGCTGCAAAATTTTAATTTTTTGGAATTTGGGCATCTTATTTATAATATTTTTTTTAAAATATTTTTTCGATTTTCCTTATGTACATATAAAGAAGTATCGAAAAAATTTTGAAGCTATTTTTAAGCCTATACATAAGGAAAAAAATGAGGTCCCTCTGCCAGTGTTTTTTGTGTAACAGCTCAAATCCTTTGTTGTTTTTACTGCATTCACCTTAATACACTATAATTTGAAATTGCCAATGCTACAGCATGAATTTCCATTAAAAGCACTTCGTCAGTTAATTAGCAACATAGATTCATAAAAAACTTTATAACACAGCATGTGTACTCTTCAGCAAAGCTTAAAATCAACATGGATGCCTACTTGTTCGCCTTATTGTCGACTGCCGAGCTTGAACCTAATCAACTGACGAATTGCTTTGATTGCTTCATGAAAAAAATGCAAGGAGCTTTTTTATAAAAAATTTTGTGATCTTTCCAATAGGCTAGGTCTCGTTTATGTAACATATAGAAACAAATGTCTTGTAAACCATTTTTCCCCATACAAATCGTATGGAAAACAAAAAAGTTCGGTGAGCAACCCGTAAATATTAATAATATGAGCTATAATTTCACCAGAATTTTCCTTTCATGTGCCTGCAACTTTTGAACCTGTTTCAAGCAAAAAAAAAAAAAAAAATTGAATCACCCTATTGTACATATTTTTATTGAGTTGCAACCCCTCTAGAAATCTGGCAAAATCATACAATCCGTTAGTTAAGTTTCGATGTCACAGAATGAATTATTTTTCAAAACCCAGATCCCACTGACATTTATTTCTGTATACGCCGCTGTTACAAATACTCGTATATGCATGTATGGGAATATGAATGAATAAATAAAAAAAAAAAAATAATACATAAATATATGGGGCATTATAAGCATCTCTGATTTTTTTTTTAAGTTTTTAATATTTTAGTAATGATTGAGAGTATTCTTTATAACTTTTTTTAATTTTATTTATCATGCTATTTAAGAGAAAAAAGGTAATTTTAAAAACTATTATTTATTTCCGAAATTCTTAGTCAGTCTGACTTTTCAATGTTCCCATACTTAATTTCGCAATTAAAACGGACAGTCTGGTGCCGATAAATCAGCAACGGTTGCAGCTCTCGAAGAAATTATAAGTTGACATAACGCCACAGTTACCGAAAACTAGACTACCAGAATACGCTTTGTATGAAGAAGTTGCGGCTGACATACCATATGCCAAAAATAATTTTTAAGTAATAAACAACATTGAATGATCTCCCAAGTGATATCAAATAAATGATTAACCAAAATACAAAATTAAAAGTTGAATTGTGCTTTAAAAAAGCTCATATTATGGAAATATAGCAGCATCGCAAGAATTTAATAGTAAAACTTTTTTTCTTTGAAATTAAAAAAAACATTTCGATTTCTTATTCTTTTTCGAGCTAAGGGAAAGGTTGTTAATTTTTCAGTGAAATGACCCATGTATTATACAAATATACTTAAATAGCTTACATGCATTTTTAATATTATCTCTTTATCATTTAATTTCAATACATTTTTTCCTGCATATGCGCAATACTCACACAAATGACATTATGAAATCATTTATCATCATTTTGATCATCATAATGCTATTTAAATAAAAACGTTTGCTGCAAGTGTTATAAATGTGCTGCTTGAACAATGCATCCAAGCTATGCATACAAACAGCGCTCTGTATTCACACATACACTTGCATTATGTTGTACGCTTTTAATTTAATTTCATGCAACACGTTTCGACGTTGTGCGCCATTTTATTTTGAAACTTTTATTTGGTTTTGTTGCACTTTTATATTTCATTGTGTTTTTGCTTTTGTTCTTTTTGTTTCTATTTTCTGAAGTGAAAAACAATAAAATGCACATTGTTGCAATAATATGGTGTATGTTATTAATGTATTAATACTTTAGTGTTTTACTGTTGCTCAAATTGAAATTAGATGCATGGTATCGTTTCGGTTATCAAGTTATTATTTAGGCAATTGCTTATGAATATCGATGTGTTATTAACTAAAGATGTCTGAGATGATGATGAATACAATTAATTAAATATAAACAGGGCTTAAGCTAGTCTTACTATAGTATCACTCATTGCTAAATGGAGTCATTAGTAAAATAATTATAAATAAAAGTTAATAAAAAAAAAATTAAATCACCACAAATAAAGAGCACCGAACTTACGTCCTGGGAAATTTTTTTTCGTTTGAAACATTATTTGATTTTAGCTTACTAGAAAGCTTGGCAACTAGGAAGCAAAGCTTTCCATATTATTGTATTTTGCAGAACTCACGCCCGAATGTTTGAGTTTCATAGAAATTTCTGATAAAAAAACTTTTCACATCCAACAATTTCAGCCATTTTTTTCCTTTTCACGAGCGGTGCTGTTTGTGATTTTTGTTTGGGAATTTCGTGTATTCCTGATAGGCATAAAGATGGATAGCTTAAGCAGGATGTGAAAGTAGAAGTACTACGTTCAAAGGAAAAAAAAACCTTTCTGATATTACTAACGTTTGACTCTGAAAATATACTTAGGTCGAATTCAGGTCTACTAGCATTTTTGCGGCCACTTTTTCTTGCAAATTATATGTTTTTGCATATCGTCAATTTGAAAATAAAATCTTAATTAATTTTAAGTAACCTTTTAAGTAACCTTTCATTCATATCGGAAAAATGTAATCATTCATCATCGCAGTATAAATTATTTCATGGGTAGAAATTTGTAAATGGGTATAACTTCTGCCAAAGTAATTATAATAATCAATAATTTGAGCATCATTTTAAATGTAAAACTTTGAACTTTTGAAATTTTATTTCAAATATGTTGCTGTAGCTAAGTTATATATTTAAACAAAAATTACTGAGTCTTCCTTTTTGTCAACATTTTTCTCAAGAACCATTTTAAAAAAAAAAAAAATTTGTTGAATTGTTGTTCGATTTGCCATCTTAAATGCCATGAAAAAAGAAAAAAGTGTATGAAAAAAAAAAAAAATTATTAACATAAGTATATGAGGCGCCCAGTTGCAAAACTGATCAAGTCCCTTTTCATACTTTTGGACAAACAACGAAAAACGTTTATCTTCATCTATGTTCATTGAAAAATTTAAACGTATTTTCCACATAATAGCTTATAAAATTTCTTACTCAAAGCACATCAGATCAGACTTTTCAAAGTTTATTTTCGTATGTTTTTGAGAAAAAAATTTTGGACTTGGCTGGTTTTGATACCAATGAACTAGACTTGGCCAGTTTTGACACAGTAATTATCAAGTTTTGTTTGAAAAAAAGTGGACTTGGCCGGTTTTGATACCAATGTACTGGACTTGGTCGGTTTTGATTCCGTTGGAATGGTTTTGAAAGCAAGTTCATGGACTTGGCCGGTTTTGGTATCCATGCATCAAAAATAAATTAAAAAGTGTAATATTTCAGTCAAACATTTTTTTTTTAATCTAAGACCATAGTAGAAAGATAAAGCATGGTCTAGATTTTGATATATGAGAATATTTCAAAATTTGATTTTTTTTGGACCTGGCCGGTTTTGCAACTGGGAGCCTCATATATCTAGCTCGTTGGTGTGAACAATCATAAAATAGCGGGTAAACTTTAATTTTTAAGACCAATTGGCAGTGGTACGAGTATTATAATAAGATAATTACGAGTATTCTATTATATCTATATATATATCTATTCTTTATATTAAATACCGACCAACAACCGGATCCGTTCTTTGTGGAGACAGTAACATTTGTCATTTATGTAGCTGCAAAAATGTGAAAGTTCAGTGGAGATTGAGAAAAAATTATGGTATATGAATAACATATTCTGAAGATATCTAAAAGAGTCATTAAGTGAGGTCATGCTAGCTGATTTGATTTCAATACCAAAATGACCATGCCATTCTAATTCGACTGAAAAGTTACTCTGAAATTCTAATTCGACTGAAAATTTAGTCTGAAACTTTACTAAAAGACTTTTGAATGCTAAGTATCGATATTTTCACGTGATATATATCCCATTGTTTTTGTTGTCTATTCGAGTGCATTCATTTGTTTGTTTACGTTGCTATTGTTTTCAAGTTATTGTGTCTGTTTTTGCACAAGGAAAAGCACATGGAGAAGCAAATGTTAAATTCTGTTCACATCCCATTGCAACACAGCGTACGTATTGTATGCCCGTGTAAACAGAACAGAAAAAAAAAAACTGTCATCCAGATCGGATGCAGAATGAACGATGCGCACGCTCGATTCCGCAGAAATGCATGATTATCCCAGAATATTAATTTACCTCGCATTACTTGCAAGTAATACGGATAAACTGGATGGCCGGAGAGGGGATAATGGCTATAAAGGAGTAGCGTTAACTAGCAGCACATTAATTCATTTTGCATGTATTATTGCTGAGTCCACGTCTGCTGAGTATTGTTTGCGTACGACTTATTTGTAAACTTGGCTGTGTCATTGTATTTACATAAATGCCAATACATACATATGTGCGTGTATCGTTAGTGCTTATAGACAGGGAAGTTCATACTTTTATTGCATTGTAGTGGTATTAATTAATTTTTTTTTCAGTTATTAAATTTAAAATTTTATTGAGTGTCTTTTGTCTCTTTTATTTTTGTAATCAAAAGTGTAGTTCAAACATTTTTTGTTGATTTTTGTCTTGGCATAAGAAAAAATGTAATTAAATGTGCTTTATGACCATTTAAATTGTGCAAATAGAGAGTAGTACTTAATATAATTTCAATCAGAAAGCTTAATGAAATGAATTATGTACATATATAATTTTTGAATAAAATATATAAAATATTGATAGTTCGAAGAACAACAATATGCGAAGAAATTTATATAATGAACACGTTACTCTAAGAATTTTATGAAAGTTTTTGTTAAAGCAAAAAATTATATCCATATCCAAAAAATATCCGATTCCATGTTTTGTTTTCCATCAAGCAAAATTTTATTAATTTTAAATTACTAATGCTATTTGTATGTAATTTTTTTTTGTTTGATAAGGAATTTTTCAAACTTAATGTTGTAATCTTGTAAAAATTGACTAATAGTTTTTTATAAATGCAATTATTTTAAACAAAAGCATAGGTTTTTATAAAATATTTGAAGTTATTTTTTATAATCTAAGTTGTGTAATTATATTCAATTAGAAAATTAAATGTAATTACAATCTTCTGCTATCAAATATATAAAAAATATAAAAAGTTTAGGAATACGCTTAAGCCACATGTTTTTAAATCAATTTTTTGTTTAGATATTTATAGAGGAATGTTGAAAAGAATATATAAAATTCATTAATATCAACGTGAAAAATCAAAGCGAAAAACTTGATTATTTTTTTTTATCGCCAATATTAAAATATTTAATATGTTTGTTTATTAAAAATCTGATTCCCAACTTTTTGAGAAATTTTTTAATTCCTAACATGCCCCCGGCTTTGACATGCAATTCCGGGTGCAGCCGGATCAATACCGGCCACTTTTCAATCCAGTATTTACACTATTCAGTACCATTGAAAATATATGATACATCTGGAAAAAAGATCAAATTTTGGCTGATGAGTTTTACAACCAAACTTAAATTGTCCTTAAAGTGGAATTTTTTTGTAACGCTGTAAGTTTTCGAATTTAAATCGCTTCTGATGAGCTTAAAAATATACGGTTTTTCTAACCTACTCCACTAAGCAACGGTATAAAATGATTCAAATACAAAATTGTACTTAATATTTCCATTCAAAATTCACTTCCAACTATGTATTTCATACGTCACATAAAAACAACAACTTTTTCCATTTTATAAGGGTTGGCAACAAGATTATTTTGTTTTTATAAAAAATTAATTCACATACAAATTCTTACAAAAACACTAAAAGTATCCTTGATGGAAAATGATTCATGTGACAGGTATATTCTTTGATGCATTTTTGGGTATGAACAAAAGAACTCAAAAAATGTGAATCATAACAAAATTGACGAAATTATTATTGCGTAAAGTCAATTAATTTAAATTTTGTTTTTTATTTTTTCAATAAACTTAAATAAAAAATATCTAAAAGAACATAGGTGCTTTCGTACTTCACAAGGAAAAAAACAGGAAGTTGTTTTGTTAGAATTTCTTTTAGCAGTAAGACAACAATAACCTTCGACTACAAATTTAATATATTGTTTTTTTTCAATACCATAATTTTTTTCTTGGATATCGTTCAGTGACTACATTAAAATGTAAAAAACTGAAAACATCTTTACAATAATGTGCTTTATCACAGAAAGAAAGTTAGTTTTTCAAAAGTTCGGAAGTTGTATTTTGAAGTAGATGGTTATTGTTGTTTTATAAGAAAAAAATAGCAAACCACGGCCCCGTCTCTAACAGAAATTTAGTGGTACTAGAAATAATATACAGAGTCTCTAATTAAAGATTGGTTCCTTATATAACAAGATGATGAACTTAGTTTAGCTACATACTTAGGTTAGTATATAGAAACGCATCAAGTAGTGCCAAAAAGTATCGAATAAAATTGAAATGTGTCAATATGTTCGAAGAGTACTAAATCATTTAAAATACATAAAAAAATTGAATAAAAGTCTAAAAATATCGACAAAGTCGGTAAGAGTTAAATATTTTCGAATGATATCGGTGGTATTGGGAAAGTTTTCATCGATTACCGCAGTCTGGTGCACTCTGAGTGACTTATAGTAGGACAAATGGTATCTGAAAAATATTATTTAGGAATAACGAAGAGTGTTCGCCGAAAATGGCACGGATTTGTGGAAAGACAACTCTGAGATTTTGCACCAAAAATTGAACGAATGTCATCCACCAAGCAACTTATTCACCTAATATGGCTCCTGCTTACTTTTTCTGTTACCAAAGGTAATACTAGCACTTCGAGTAAAGCGATCTGAGTCATATGAATAAAAAACAATGTTGAAAAATGCTGAATAATTCGAATGCTGACAAAAATTGCACAAATGTAAAAAATGTTGAAATAATCGGCAATTTATATGAATATCGAAAGATTCCAAATACGCTAAGAAAATTTGTTGTCTATAAATCCGAAGTTTATGTATTGAGGTACTGTCAGAAAAATCAATTCCGTGCTACAGCCTGTTTTTCTAAACGATTTTTAACAAAATTGGACTGACAGAATGCTCTTTGTTAGAGATAGCCGCCATGAACATATGCCCAAAATTGTTTTTAAGCACTAATGCCATTGAATGTGCTTTCATACGAATGTTTGAAATATCTCAACTCAAATCATTTATAAATGAGCTTAGTTTGGCGTTATGACAGTCTTCAATAACTATGTTTTCTCTGCTGGGCTTCTCAAATTTCAAAAAATATGTTTGCGCCATCATTTGTATTGTTGTTCTATTTACATTGCTGCTCAGTTATTAACTTTGCTACCTTATTGCAGGTTTGTTGTTTTTACTTGAATTTTTTTTTGTCTTTGTAATTGCAATCAAGTTATTAATATTTAATAAATAAACTCATAAATTGCTTTATGTGTATACAAAGTGATTGCCAACTAAATGCAAAAAAACATTATTTAAAATAAAATCCTTGTTTACACTTTACACTTTACATTTCGAATATTTAGGGTGGTTTTTTGCCTTGTGGGTAGCTTCGTTCAGTTTTGAAGCCATAAATACTTATATGCAAAATCTAAAAAAAAAATTGCAATTAAGCGATTAAATAAATGTTACAGCATGTATTTGATCTTTATCTTAATTAAAAATAGCCAAAAAATGTTTTTAAACACAATGGCAGCCGAACAGAAAACTTTTTAACTGACAAAAAAATAATCAGGATTATCAAGATATATTTCGTAACATTTTTAAAATACAATGGATATTTTCCACATTCAAAACAAGTTTGAGGGACATTATTTGCCAATACGAAAGGTGTTATATTTTGAGGTTTCCAAATTTGCTGATTTTTCTTTTGTGGATAGTAGTTGACGATTAACCATAAATTACTTTGACATACATACTTATGTCGAACAATTGTTGCACTACGATTTTGCTATAAATTATGATAAAGGATGTAATTATATTGTAAAATACTTGTGACCTTTGTTAATGAGTATCAACTTAACGATAAAATGCTTTTAGAACATTAAATATTAGCAATTACTTAGGGGGATGGGGCTGCTTGTAGAAGTCCACGTAAGTGGGGAAAGTCCTGATCGCCACTCACTTGGGAGTGGCCAGAGATGATTCTTTTGCAAGCAGTTCAAGCAGCTCACAAACTTCCGGCCTTTTTTGGCCAAGTATCCTCTGGAGATCCCTTGGACACCCGTCCGGGGGTGAGCTAGTTGTGAGAAGGCGGGTCTCTCCTAGACTTAAAACTTGGAATGTGTGCGTAGGGTTTGGGTCCCACCACACATTATCATCATTTCCAATGAAAACCAAATCAGCCTCGGATAATAGCCCCCACTACGATGACGACCACTGCAAACGAAAAACGGACAATGATTTACGGATATGCACCTGGAATGTCCGGACCCTCCATAGGGAAGGTGCAACTATCCAACTGGCGGAAGCCCTCGTAAAAATAAAGGCTGACATCACCGCCATCCAGGAGATGCGTTGGAAAGGACAAGGCTGCTCTAAACGGACGAACTGTGATATCTACTACAGCGGCCATGCGGAGAGGCGCGAATTTGGTTGCGGATTCGTTGTAAGTCGAAAATTACGCCACCTAGTTTCCCGGTTCACGCCAATAAACGAAAGGCTGGCTACGATCCGTATCAAGGCAAAATTCTTCAACATAAGCCTAATTTGCGCGCACGCCCCGACGGAGGAAAAGGACGATGCCACCAAGGATGATTTCTACGCGAGCCTAGAGGACGTGTATGACCGTTGTCCGACCCACGATGTAAAAATAGTCCTCGGCGATTTTAACGCGAAGGTCGGAAGAGAAGGCATCTTTGGCGCTACAGTCGGTCAGTTCAGTCTCCACGAGACCACTACAAAAACAACGGTCTGAGACTGATCGACTTCGCCGCGGCGCGAAACATGGTAGTTAGTAGTACCAGATTTCAACACCTCGACATTCACAAGGCCACCTGGCTATCCCCGGATCAAAAAACGAAAAACCAAATTGATCATGTTGTGATCGACGGAAGGCACGCTTCAAGCATTCTGGATGTGCGTACATTTCGGGGGGTCAACATTGACTCCGATCACTATCTTGTTGCAGCTAAGATCCGAATGCGGCTATGCAATGCGAAGAATGTACGCACGGGCATGCAACGAAAGCTGGACGTCGCCAAGCTGCAATCACAACGGACTGCCGAGGCGTACTCCGCTCAACTCTCGATTAAGCTCAACCAACCAACCTCTGGAACCGACGACGCCGGTGGACTTTGGACACACATCTCCCACTCCATGCGTGCTGCTGCCGAGGAAGTCATTGGTTTTCGACGCCCACAACCTCGAAACCAATGGTATGACCAGGAGTGTCGCGGTGCGACTGCTGAAAAAAACGCCGCATACAAGAAGACGCTGCAGTCAGCCGCAACGCGAGCCGTGCGAGAAAACTACCGCGAAAAGAGGAAGGAAGAGAGGCGCATTTTCAGACGTAAAAAAAGGGAGCAGGAAAAGCGTGAGCGTGAGGAACTTGAGGTGTACCAGGGCAAGAAGGATGCATGAAAATTCTATCAACAAGTTAAGCGTCTAACTCAAGGTTTCAAGCCCGGAGCATCCACTTGTAGAGACGAAAATGGAAATCTGGTTACAGATACACAGAGTGTACTGAGGTTATGGAGGCAGCATTTCTCCAACTTGCTTACGGGCGATGATCCCACCAATTCCGCCCAGAGAGAATGCAGTACGATACCACCAATCGATGATAACGCAGTGGAAGTACCATCACCTAGCCATGAAGAGGTTCGAGTTGCTATCCAGCGACTCAAAAACAACAAAGCAGCGGGTGCTGACGGCCTGCCAGCTGAGTTGTTTAAAGCTGGTGGCGATGAATTGATAAGGTGCATGCATCAACTCATCAGCAAAATATGGCTAGCGGAAAGCATGCCCGACGATTGGAATCTCAGCGTGCTTTGTCCTGTAATAAAGAAAGGAGACCCGACAATCTGCGCCAACTACAAGGGTATCAGTCTTATTTCCATCGCATATAAGATCCTCTCGAGCGTATTGTGTGAAAGATTGAAGCCACATACAGAAACGCTGATCGGATCCTATCAGTGTGGCTTTAGACCTGGTAAGTCCACCATAGACCAGATTTTTACACTACGCCAAATCCTGGAGAAAACCCATGAATATCAAATCGACACTCACCATCTCTTCGTCGATTATAAAGCTGCGTTCGATAGCCCAGTGCGGGATTGCCTATACGCAACAATGTCTGAGTTCGGTATACCTGCAAAGTTGATAAGGCTCTGCAGGATGACGTTGAGCAATACGTGTAGCTCCGTCAAGGTAGGGAATGACCTCTCCGGAACTTTTAATACCGAGCGAGGTTTCAGACAAGGCGACCCGCTCTCGTGCGATCTCTTCAATTTCATTATGGAGGGGATCATACGAAAAGCCGGTGTGCATCATAATGGCACCATTTTCTTCAAAGGTGTTCAGCTCCTTGCGTACGCTGATGATATTGATATTATCGGTCGGAGTAAGAGAGATGTTACTGCTGCTTTCACTGCTATTGAAAAGGAATCAGCCAAAGTGGGTTTGACGGTAAACGAGGGCAAGACGAAATACATGGTGTTTACTAACAACAACAAGAGAGCACGGGATCTAGACTCTCATGTTACAGCGGGCTACTGTAAATTAGAAGTTGTCAAGGAATTCATCTACCTTGGCACTGCCGTAACCAGCAACAATGATGTCAGTCTGGAGATTAAGCGGAGAATAACAATTGCTAATAGGTGCTACTACGGTCTCAGTAAGCAATTACGTTGCAGAGCTCTCTCTCGATCGACAAAGCTAACACTCTACAAGACGCTCATTCTACCTGTGCTTCTTTATGGCGCTGAGGCATGGGTGGTTTCGACAACAGACGCAGCCGCTCTTGGGGTGTTCGAGAGGAAAGTTCTCCGCAAAATCTTTGGTCCTGTTCGAGTTGGCGACGACTATCGCATTCGAATGAACCACGAGCTGTATGAGCTCTACGCCGACATTGACATAGTTAACCGTATAACAATACAGCGACTACGCTGGCTGGGTCATGTCCATCGTATGGATAAAGAAGCTCCAGCGAAAAAGGTATTCGAAGGGAAGGTCCCCGGTCAACGACGAAGAGGGAGACCATGCCTCCGGTGGATAGACCAAGCTGAGGAAGCCCTAACCGCGCTTGGCATTAACGATTGGAGAAGGCGCGCGCAAAACAGAGGCGCCTGGCGAGAGCTAATGAGGTCGGCCGTAACCTGACAACGGGTTGTTATGGCCATCTAAGTAAGTAAGTAAGTAATTACTTAGTTGGTCTTTTAAAAAAAAAAAAAAAAAAATTATTTAAATAATTAAAAAAAAGATCAAAGCCGAAATGAAATTCCAGTAGCTTCTATTTTTTCTTACTTACTTACTTGGGTGGCCATAACAACCCGTTACCGGGTTACGGCCGACCTCAAAAGCTCTCTCCAGGCGCCTCTGCTTTGCGCGCGCCTTCTCCAATCATTCACACCAAGCGTGGATAGGGTTTCCTCGGCTTGGTCTTTCTCCATCGGAGGCATGGTCTTCCTCTTCGTCGTCGCCCAGCGGCTTCCGCATCAAACACCTTTTTCGCCGGAGCTTCTTCGTCCATACGCACAACATGTCCCAACCAGCGCAGACGTTGGATAGTGGTGCGCTTGACTATGTCAATGTCAGCGTAGAGCTCGTACAGTTCGTGGTTCAGTCGAATACGGTAGTCGTCGCCGACGTGAACATGACCGAAGATTTTGCGAAGAATTTTTCTCTCAAACACTCCAAGCGTGGCTGCATCAGTCTGCGACACAACCCATGCTTCTGCGCCGTAAAGTAGCACGGGTAAGATGAGCGTCTTGTAGAGTGTCAGTTTTGTTGGGCGAGAGAGGTCTCTACTACTCAATTGCTTACTGAGACCATAGTAACACCTATTAGCAAGAGTTAGTCTTCGCTTTATCTCCAGGCTGACATCGTTTTGAGTGTTCACGGCGGTGCCAAGATAGGTGAATTCCTTGACAACTTCGAAAGTATAGTTGTTCGCAGTAACAAAGGATCCAATACGCCGTTTGTGGACAGCATATACTATGTTTTGCCCTCGTTCACCGTCAAACCCACTTTCGCTGACTCTTTTTCGATAGCAGAGAACGCAGCAGTAACATCTCGCTTACAATGTCCAATGATATCATTATCATCGGCATATGCAAGGAGCTGGACACTTTTGTAGAAACTAGTGCCATTACGATGTACACTGGTTCTTCGCAACACCCCTTCCATCACAAAGTTGAAGAGGTTGCAGGATAGTGGATCGCCCTGTCTGAAACCTCGTTCGGTATCAAATGGTTCGGAGAGGTCCCTTCCTATCTGACAAAGCTGGCTGTGTTGCTCAACGTCATTCTGCAAAGCCGCACCAGCTTCGCAGGTATACCGAACTCAGACATGGTGGCATACAGGAAATCCCGTATCGGGCTATCGAAAGAAGCTTTAATATCGATAAAGAGATGATGGGTATCGATCTGTTTTTCGTGGGTTTTTTCCAGGATTTGACGTAGTGTGAAGATCTGGTCTATGGTGGACTTACCAGGTCTAAAGCCGCACTGATAAGGCCCAATCAGTGTGTTGGCAAACGGCTTAAGTCTTTCACACAGTACAGTCGACAGGACCTTGTAAGGGATGGCAAGAAGACTGATTCCCCGGTAGTTAGCGCAGATTGTCGGGTCACCTTTCTTCAGTACAGGACAAAGGACACTGAGATTCCAATCGTCGGGCATGCTTTCTACTAGCCATATTTTGCAGATGAGTTGATGCATACACCCTATCAGCTCATCGCCGCCGGTCTTGAACAATTCAGCAGGCAGGCCATCGGCACCAGCTGCTTTGTTGTTCTTAAGTCGTTGGATCACAACTCGTACCGCGTCATGGCTAGGTGGTGGTACGTCCACACCATCGTCGTTGATTGGTGGCATCGGGTTAATTTCTCCAAAGGCAGGATTGGTGGAGTTATCGCCAGCAAGCAGCTTGGAAAAGTGTTCCCTCCATAATCTCAGTGTACCCTGCGTATCCGTAACCAGATTTCCATGTTCATCTTTACAGATAGATGCTCCGGGCTTGAAATCTTGGGTCAGACGCTTGACTTGTTGGTAAAATTTTCGAGCATCATTCCTGCCCCGTAACACTTCAAGTTTCTCACGCTCGTGCCTTTCCTGCTCTCGTTTCTTACGTCTGAAAAGGCGCCTCTCATCCTTTCTCTTTTCCCGGTAGTTTTCGTGCATGGCTCGCGTTGCTGCTGACTGCAGGGTTCTTTTGTAGGCGGCGTTTTTCACTGCAGTAGCTTCGCAACACTCCTGGTCATACCATTGATTTCGCGGAAGTGGGCGTCGGAAACCAATGACTTCCTTAGCGGCAGTGCGCATGGAGCGGGATATATGCGCCCAAAGTCCACCGGCATCATTGGGTAGAGAGTCAGGTTGAAGGAGCAGTTCTGAGAGGCGAGCGGAATAGGCTTCGGACGTCCGATGTGATTGCAGCTTAGCGACGTCCAGCTTTCGTTGCGTACCAGAGCGTACATCCTTTGCATTGCACAGCCGCATGCGTATCTTGGCTGCAACAAGATAATGATCGGAGTCAATATTGACTCCCCGGAACGTACGAACATCTAGCACGCTCGAAGCATGCCTTCCGTCGATCACAACATGATCGATTTGGTTGCGTGTTTTCTGATCAGGGGACAGCCAGGTGGCCTTGTGGATATCGAGGTGTTGAAATCTGGTGCTACTTACTACCATGTTTCGCGCCGCGGCGAAGTCGATCAGCCGTAGACCGTTGTTTGAGGTGGTCTCGTGAAGGCTGAACTGACCGACAGTGGGGCCAAATATACCTTCTCTTCCGACCTTTCCGTTGAAATCCCCGAGTACAATTTTAACGTCATGGGCCGGGCAGCGGTCGTATACTTCCTCGAGTCTCGCATAGAAGGCATCTTTGACAGCATCGTCCTTTTCCTCCGTCGGGGCGTGCGCGCAAATCAAGCTGATGTTGATAAATCGAGCCTTGACGCGGATCGTAGCCAACCTTTCGCTCACAGGTGTGAACCTGGAGATATGGTGGCGAAGTCTCTTGCTTACTACGAATCCGCATCCCAATTCGCGCCTCTCCGCATGGCAGCTGTAGTAGATATCGCAACTTGCTTGCTTAGAGCAACCTTGTCCTATCCATTTTATTTCCTGGATGGTGGTGATGTCAGCCTTAATTTTTCCGAGGGCATCCGCCAATTCGATAGAGGCATCTTCCCTATTGAGGGTCCGGATATTCCAGGTGCATATCCTTAAATCATAGTCCTTTTTTCGTTTACAGTGGTCGTCAACGTTGAGGGGTTCATTATCCGAGGCTTTTTTAGTCTTCATTGGAATGTTTTTTTTACGTGGCGGGTACCAAACCCTGCGCACAACCCAGTTTACTTCCAGGGAGGACACGCTGCACACATCCGCTCACTATCTCAGCGGATGCGGAGATAGCTACCCAGATGAAGCCACGGGAAGGATGTGTGTCAACTTGCTTTCCCAAGGTGGAAAGCAATCAGAAACTTTACTCTGATCAACCAAAAGCCATCCATCCAGCCAGCTTCTATTTTTTCTATATTTCTGAAATGTTTTCAAGCGTCGTTATGATTTTTGAAACATCATTTTGGAACATTTTAAATGTTTTTTGGGTATATTTAAAAAAACAATCAACAAAATTACGTGTAGTGTACCACATTTAATTTTCCCAGGTCAATATCCCAAAAACGAGATAAGATATTGCTAAATATTTAGATAAAAGAAATTATTTTTCTAAGGGATCATATAACTGAGATCTTTCCTTTGACCTTGAAAACAATTATCAAGGTCAGCTGTGATTTTTCCTATGCAAACCTACATTTTTTATTGCAGATTGTGTTCTATGGGCAAAATAGTAATGTTTTGTTAGCGTTATTTTCTCCCTAGGGTTTTTACTTTTTGATACTGTTACTGATAAAAACAGTTTTAGTCAAAAATTATATATAATTTTTCTCCCTAACTATCCCTATCTTAAAATTAGTCAAAATATTTAAAAAATAATTATGACATCTTGGAAAAAAATTGCTGCACTACAAAATTTACTTGCACACTGTATATAACTTTATGTTTAATAAATTTTTCTTAAATTTTTTTCAAAATTAAATTTTTGAAAAATTTGAAAACAAAAGAAACATTTTTAAATTTTTTTTTAACTACTTAGAGTCGATATGAGCAGAGAAAGAAAATTTATTGAAAGTTCACACTCCAAATTTTCATTAATTTTGAAAAATTGTAGTGCCGAAATGATTTATGCCAAGTCATAAAATAAATAAATTATGACCACAATAAAAAATTAGCAAAGTCGTAGACTTCTCTCTTTCCGGCAAAGTAGGTTGTTTACAAAAGACTGCCTTAAAATATGCAATACGAATGTGATTACTGATACCACTGTTTCTTATAAGCACTTAACTAGTTTGCATAATATTCGGCACTCATTAATTTTTTTTCATGGAATCGCCAATCACCATAATATTTAATTTTGTTGGAGCGACTTTAGTGAAGAAACTTTGCACAATTAATTTATGTTGATAAATTGCCACTGTCTAAAGGCCTACTGTCCCACATGTTCCAATATGCTTTTGTCAACCACTAGCGGGCGCCCTCAACCCAATTAACCAACCGCCAATCAAAACACCAACTTCTTGCCGCGCTCACAGCAAATCAGTTCAGGCTGTTTTGCACGTGCCATCAAAGTTGGTATTTTTTAATATAGCGCCGGATTGATGAAAAACCTAGTGGAAAATTAAATAATGAGCCGCAGTAGAAAAAAAAAAAACAAAAAAAAAAATTTTAAGCTATGCAGTGAAAATATTTTATTTCGCGGTTTTTCGTCAGTGTTAACCAACATCTTTTTTTGAAGGCTACGCATTTTTTTCGCCGTTTTAATCTTCTGGTAACCACTGCTGGTTTTGCGTTTGACGTAGGTCCATTTTTTATTTTGCTGCATGCAATTTTTAAATTAGTTGAAATTTAATTAAATTTGGTAAGGCAACACAACAATTTTATTGAACTCTTTAAGCCAAAAGATATGAGGAGATTTTTGCACTTCAAAGTAAAAATATTGGCAAATATTTAAATTTGTCGTACAGTGAAATTTTCTCTTAAAAAGTGCACATTTTTTTCATACATAAAATTCCATTTTTTAACATCTGCTTGCAACACTTTGCCACAGGCAGTGCACATACGAGTATATTGACTGTAGCTGTCATTGCAATTGAAGATGTGGAGTAAAATATAAAAACAAAATGAAAAAGCCCCAAATAAAAAATGGTACAGAAAATATGACCAATAGTTGTGTGCAATGGACTGTTGACAGTTTTCATCTTCCCTTGGGGTTTCTGCGGAAATTGACGTTTTTCATAAAGTTTTTTTTTCATTGCAATAAATTGTCAGCAAAATGTTGCTTGGGCTGTCAGTTGCAGTTTGTGAAAAAACACATAAGGTAGTTTGGAAAATGTTATTATGTAGGTACATGGGTATTAAAGCAAACATTGACATTGAAGCAAATTAAGTTTTATTTTTTTATGTTAAAAAGTCAACGTAAACACAGAAGTATTAATTTCATGGAAATATTAAAAATTTCCAATTGCATGAACTTTTAAATGAAAAACGCTCAACATTCCTTAAAGGCATGCTTACTTTTCATATATCTGTAACAAGAAATCATTGGTAAGTGATTTCGATTTTGATAAAATTACGAAAAGACTTTTTATTTCTTATAGTTATTTTAGGTTTTTGTAATTTTTTTACGGAACATTAATAGCATCAACAGACTACATAAACCAGAGTCAATGTAAAATGGTATGCAGTTCATTTAAAATTTAAAGTATTTGTTCTTATTTTGCTATCCATCGAGTAGATAAAACAGAACTTAGACTTAAGAACCTATAACTTATATGTCCTGATGGCCGAAAATGCTCGAATTTTAGCCAATTTTGTTGTTCTAATTAAAACTGTAGTACATAACAGCTCGAAATGTATACCAAATGATAGAACTTTAAGAAGCCTAATCACAGGCCTAGGATCACATTGTTGAATACTGTCCCAAACATGGGTTTTCACCGGTTTTTAGGGTCAATTTTCATTAATGAAGATAACAATTTGAAATTTGTGCCAAGTGATAAAGATCGAAGAGCCTAAACAGAATATATAGGGTTGCCTTGTCGAATCCTGTCCCAAACATGGGTTGCATTCATTTAAGAAAAATTGACCCCAAAAACGGGTGTCAACATATGTTTAGGACAAGAGGATAAATATTCAAATCCTTAATAATATCTTTAAGCCGCTTTAGAAAAACTTCTATTTACTTTTTTCATGAAAAAATAATTATGTAGTAATTTATTGACTAAAAAAAATGTTTCCTACGGATCGGTATATTTATTATATTTATCAGTAAAATATATTATGTAAATTTTAAGTAATATAACCATGTTTGGAAAAAAAGATAAATCAGACTGTGGAAGTGAGCGTAGCACAAAAATACTTAAAATCGTTACCTTCAACAAGGCACGATTGTAATATCTGTTATTACGATTTCCGTGACGGCGCGAATTGATAATGATTGTTGTTAGAAAACGTCAAAGTATATTGAAAATATTTGATAAAAGAAGCCGACAACTCACTTATTTTTTGATATATCGATTATCAAAAATGATAGCTTAATATGATAGTGTACATAAAACGAGACCTTTATTGGCCAACAACTCAAAATCCAGTAATAGAATTTTGTCCTTCCCACTGCGATTTTTGTTCAAGATGCCAAAGCCCAGCTCTTTGCAAAAAAATGGGAGCATTTGGTTGAAATCCCTTTCTCATATAGATAGTGCAGATTCCTTTCATTGAAATACCGTTTATGGTTTAGTTATTGCAAATACTGTGGCAGTGAAGTGCCTCTTGAAAAAATAATGTCAGCTTGTTTTATTTCACGTTTTAGAGCTCAATTTTCAAAAGAATGAACTAAAATTTTGTATCGTCTTATCTCGTGCACTTTCTGAGAGTTTTGTGGAGACTCTATGTCCATAAAAAGATGAAATACATAGTTGGATCTCGAAAACTAGCACATTTTTTATACAACTAACAGTGCATGTAAGCTTACGGCCTAACTTCAATAAGCTTATATTCGTCCTCTTTCCCAGGCTAGCTCTTTTTAATATTGTGGTTCAAGTGATGTGGCAGAAAATCTCAAATTATTTTAAGCACATTTTTAGCAGGAATATCCTTGCCGTCAAATCCATGGAAAATATTTCAAATAAGCTGTAAGTAAAAACTTATTAGATTCGAATATGTAAAAGTATCAAATTTGCTTTATAATATTCTTCAAAAATTTATAAATACCGAAAATTTAAGTGGCAAAATTAAAGCAAAAGTAAATATTTGATATCGAATATACGCTTTCTTCTACAAAGTTTAACAAATTAAACTTACCTTTTCATAGATAAATATAACCTTCATTTATATTAAATGTCGACAATTAATACTCATCATTAATAGAAGCCAATATAATTAGGGGAAAACTTTTCTGTAACCACAAAAGTTATCACATCATAAGCAGCTGCTTAGCAAGAACATAAGGAAGAAAACCAAACTATTAAGCCGAGAATTAACCTGACTGACCGTAGCAGCCAAAGAAAAAAAAATAAAAAGGAAAATATTAAGATACTTAATGAACCCAATCAATTAATCAAAAAATTTAACTAAAGTTAATGTTAACTTTTTTTTTCTGCCCCACTATGCTGAGCTTTCTGAATTTAAGTAAATTAATGGATAGATAATCATTTAATTTATTAGGTTAATAAAGAGCATAGGAGCCCAAGTAGCATGTATCCCACAAATAAATAAGGTATTTAGAAAATTAAATTGCAAATTTTTTAGCAAGTAACTGCCAAAGAAAATAGAGAAAAAAAAAACATAGCACAAAACTGTAAATTATCATGAAAAATAGTAAAACATTAAATTGTCAAATTTAAGGTAGCACAAAAAACGTCTAGGCGAAAAGGAAAAACCCCAAAAATAATCTTTAGAAAACCACAAACCCTTAGATAAACAGTCACTGGCCACATGTATTTTATTTTGGTTTTTCACTTTATTTATTTGTTAAATTTTGCTGAACAAGCTGTTGCCCCAACTTAGTTTAGTCCACTATAAGGACAAGAGAGCAGCAGACATCAATGACGCAAATTAAAATGGATGGATGGTTTGTAGGAAAGTAAAAGATAGCAATACACAAAAAAAAGATATTAACGAGATATGAATGATCCTAATGGTAGCAGCAGCAGCAGCGTGATTGCCGCAGTGAGTGAGAGCGGAGAAAGGCAGTACGTGAATGATGAATAGTTTTTCATATTCAAAACAAAATGTTACCGGAAAAAGGGATATTTATAAATTGAAAAATGTAGCGATGCCAGTAGGACAGTTGGTCAGACAGTAGGTTGCATTAGACGTAGGATGTTTTGAGAAATTTCAAGAAAAATAAAAAAATATGTAGAGTTGTACCTTGAGGTCTTCGATTTTGTCAATTTTCTGAAAATTCGTTTCTTTGTAGAAATTTAAGAAAAACTTTAATAAAAAATAGGAATTTCGAAAAAATTTTGCGGCAAATTATAATTTTTTGTTGGTTAAGGTAATGGAGTACCAATACTGCAGTTAGAGGGTGTTAGCCGTGGTTTGGCCTTCTGTGCCCAGAAATTTAATAATACATCGATTATTAAAAGTTGTTTGTTCCACAATACTACTTAGATATCATGCATGAAAGTTCTTTTAAGTCTTATCTAAGCACCAAAAATCAAGCCTTCATTTTGATAATATAGAATGGTGTTGCTTGTCGTAAGTCTTGTCTTAACCCACATATTTGAGATTCTGTTAACAAATACTTGAAAATAGAATGCTATACTTTTAGTTCTTATTGCATCAGTTTGGTGTTCTTAGTCATAAGAACTCTTACTACTACTCTTACATTAATTAAATATGATTATTTTGTAATTATAAACATCAAATTGTTACTTTGCCTTTGTGTTGGTACTTCAAACTTTGATACTTATAGCCACGAACAACTTCAACACATATGTAATTACATTATTTGCGCCATCTTTAATATTTCATGAATACATTTTGTTGTTATTTTTGAAAGTTTGCTTGTAAATAATGTCTTTCTTGAACGGAGAATAATTCATTAATGATCTTGTTAAGTTTATATGTTGTGAATTTGAAAAGTTTTTGTATAGGAGCTTTTCTGGGCCACACAAATTTAATTTAAGCAATATTTTCAAAATTGAAGTTAATGAAAATATTTTTTACTAAACTGTAATCTATATTGCCATATAGCTAAAAAAAATAAAAAAAAAAATAATTGAATGTATTGCGTGCTTTTTTAAGGCTGTAGTAGTTTTTATTTAAAAAAAGGACAAAAATAAATTGAATAAGTGAATATTCACTTTAGTCATAATCATATTCTACCATTTCAGGTAAATAGCGAAACTTTTTTCGATTTTTTGAAACAAATTTTTAGTGCCAATTCGAGTTCAACTGTGATTTTTTATACTTACTTACTTACTTCGGTGGCCATAATAAGCCGTTACCGGATTACTGCCCATCTCAAATGCCTTTGTTTCGCGCGTATTTCTCCAATTAGTCACACCAAGCGTAGACAGGGTTTCCTCGGCCTGGTCTTTTCATCGCAGGCTTGTTATTCCTCTTTGTCGTCGCCTAGCCGTTTCTGCTTCGAATACTTTTTTCGCCGGAGCTTCTTGGTCTATACGGACAACATGCTCCAGCCAGCGCAGACGTTGAATAGTGATGCACTTGACTCTGTCAGCGTAGAGTTCGTATAGTTCGTGGTTTATTCGAATACGGTATTCGTCACCAACGCGATCAGAACCGAAGACCTTGCAAATAACTTTTCTCTCAAATACCTCAAGCACGGCTGCAATAGTCTGCGGTACAACACATGCTGCTGCGCGGTAGAATAGCACGAGTAAGATGAGAGTCTTGTAGAGTGTCAGTTTTGTTGGGCGAGTAAGGTCTGTACTGTTCATTTGCTTAATGAGACCTTTGTTGCACCTATTAGCAAGAGTGAGTCATCGTTTTATTTCCAGGCTAACGTAGTTTTGAGTGTTCATGGTGGTGGCGTAATATGTTATTTTTCTCTATAGCTTATAGTTTTTGCTTTAATGACAAAAACAGTTTGGTCAAAATTTCAGCTTTTATTATTTTTCTCCTAAGCTATCAACTTTCTGTAAAAATCAGACTAAGTAAAAAGTTATTAAAAATAATTAAAATATGTGGAAAAATATTTTTCTTTTAATTTAAATTTTATTTTAAGTTTAACTTATTATTTAATAGTTATGAAAAATTTTTAAATTTTGGCTAAATGATTCTTATAAGCAGCATTAATCAAATAATACTGATTTGTGACCAGAGTTGGACTATATTCGTCTCTAACTTTGAAAATAATTGTGTTAAAAGAATTTTTCTAATGAAACTTTTAAATGCAGTCTTGTGTCTAAAATAATTTTTCTCAGATTTCTTTATGTTCAAATAATGATGCTCCATAAAATTTTTGCATGAAAAATTTTAATTAGCTCTCAGCAACGTCTAAAAATTTTTTATTTAGAAATTTCCTTGGGGGTGAATTTATCTCTGTATAAGTTTGTACTAAAAGCTACCAAAACAACAAAAAAATAAAATGTACGCTAATAAGAATCTTAAAATAAATGCTTAGGTATATGTAAAAATATTTCTTCTGTAGAACAGAATGCACATATTTGCATTGACACTCCTTTAAAGACCATACAATACCTATGAAATTGGCTAACTCCTCTAATAAACAATAAACTACCACATGCAAACAATTTTCAAAAACGTTGTATGGCAACACGCCTACAGCAATACTAATAAGCAAAATATATACATGTATGAGAAGCCGCATACAAACAAAATTATAGCTTAACGTGCTTTTACATGGTTAAGTGCGCATAATTAATTTTGATAGTAAACGTTGGCTTTAATATTGCGCTGGTTGTAACCAATGTTTGGTTTATTTCTCTTTGTCGTTACTGTTGGTATAGTTATTGACTCTGCCCAGTGCAGCAGAAGACTCATAATATGCAAATCAATCCACGTTATATTGACTTTGTTCAATGAATTCAAATCCGTTTTCTTTATCAAGTTTGGTTTAATCAAACGTCGATTTTATTTTACAATTTTACTTGTTTCCATTTCAAAATAAACGCTATCTGTAATAAATGTAGGAAAAAAAATCTCTGAACTACTACTCCTCGTTGAGCACAATTTATATAAGTTGGCTGAACACTGGCATTGTCAAAAGATCCAATTAAAATCTCTTTGTTATATCCTGGCATCGACTAGTTAACTTTTTTGAAAGAATATGTTTGAGTTATCAACTTTTCGAACAATGTATATCGTATGTTCAGCAAGTTAAATTTTTTTTTTGTTTAAATGGAGTAAAAAATTTCGGACTTTTTTGCCAAAACATAAGAAAATCAACATTATTTTTAACTGTCTAATACAAATTTCTTCTCAAGAATATGGTTATGAAAGAGGTAAAAACATTTAGTTCTAATCGTTTCTGAAGGACTCTAATGCTTTTAATTTAAAGCTGGCCTATGATGTTAAGTGTCACCAATAACTAAGTACTTAAAAAGATAAATTATCAGCAAATGAACTTGCTTAAAATTGAGTTCGTACTCGCACATTATATTATTTCAATGCGTACACTAGAGCACAGAAAATTATCTCATCGCTTTGTTTGTAATGAAATTTTAAAAGCGTGTGCGTAAATATACAGTACGGTTGCAGGATATTTATCTAAATCTATGATGATGCGCCTAAAGTGTTAACGTGTATTTCAATATTTGAATAGTTGCGTTATTGAGCTATTCGCTTGGCTTTATACAAACGTATATATGCATTAGACTGTCCCTTATATTTCAGGAGCTTTTATGGACTTTAAAATTTTTGTTTTTTATAAAAAAAAAAGTTGTTTCGATAAAAATTTTTTTGTAGTATTGTAGTTTTATTTACTGTTTTCTCAAAAATTCGTAACTTTAGGAATAATAAGAAGTTAGTTTTCTTCAGCTGTTTAGTGAAATTTTACGAAAAAAAATACAATGTGCTGAAAAAAAATCTTTCTAAATTCTTTTTATCATTTTGTAAAATTTTTACAACAATCAGAGGGAAAATATGATATTTTGCAGTGAACAGTGAACATACTCAGATTCCATGTCTTCAACATTGACATTATTAGAATGGTGTTTTTGAATACAAGAATAATTGCAAAGGCACCGATACCGTAAGTCGTTTAGGACAGCCGCTACAGGACGAATTTTGTCAAAAAATTTATTTTTTTGTGGTTATATTTAGAAATATACCAATTAAAAACTTCAAATCAAATGTATTTATATGAAAGTTAATAATTGAAAATATAACTTTAATAATAAAGTTATACTTAAAATGCATACAAATTGCGCTATTGGTGCATATAATGTCTAAAAATAATATATAAAATATGGTTATTTGGGATATATTTTGACTTTTGCGTGTAAAATATAATTTGTGTAACAATTTTCTAGCGATAAAAATGCACTTGTAATGCACTGAAAATAACGGTAAATGGGGTTATTCTTAAAAAGCATTAACACGACTTACAGCATCCGTCTTTTGCAACTATTTGCAACAGCCCCAAAAGGCCCTTTCTCCAACTTTTTTTCAAACTCTTTAATGTAGCGTTCTCGAATCGGTTTAAGATTTTAACGCTATTCAAAACTTGCCACCATTTAGAAAATAAGAGATAGACTTTATACATCAATAACAATTGTTCATGAAAAAAACAACATAACAGGCCTATTACGTCAGCCCGAAAACAACTATCTCAATAAGTTTTTGTTTCTTCTGCTAATAACTTTTTAATTTCATTTGCAATAATAGTGATTTGTACCCAAGTTTTGAGAGATTATTACATGATTAAAAATATGGCTTTCAAATAGATGCCAAAGGTTAAATACAGAATGAACAAGCAATCGAAAATACTAGAACTATGGCTTACTTCTTATTTGTTGTTCTATTTATAAGCCACTATAATAATTTTCTTAAGTCTAAACTAGGTTTGTAAAATTTCATAGATAAAACGTTGAATAAGAAATTGATTTGTTATTACTTTTGCAGGAGTTATAGCTCTACTTAAATTATGTCTCATTAAATTTTAGGTATCACATGTCGTATACGTAACATTCACGTAATTCAATGAATTCATGAATAGAATGTAATGCATACGACCAGAAGAAACTTAAATAATAACGAGCAGTCGAATGTATTATGTACGTTATGCGTGTGATTTTAAAAATAATTAACCACGCAATTAGATTTTTGAACTTTAACACTCACTTTAAGTGCACGAACTGTTGATATATAGCTACTGGCCCCTTTTAATGAACTTGTGCGTAGATTGTTTTGCAAAATTGCTTTGTTGTCCTTTGCAGCTCCTGCAGACATTAAGTGTTTTTGCAGCAGTGAAAATATTAACCGCAACAGCAGCAAAGTTTGAAATGTAATTTAAATTAAATTGCTTTGAGGCATCATTTTCATTCATCTTCGGTGCTTCATAATTTGTGCTTTTTGATTAATCCTTGTGCAGTTCTTAAATCACATTAATGTGTTAATTTGTAAATTTGGACCTAGTCGTGAATTCAAAAGGTGCGGACGTGTTTATGCTGAGTCGTATATTTTATTATATAAAAAACTTAACATCGTTTTAATTAACAATGCCTTGCCTCTGTGGTCAGAAGGTTGAACGTGGTCAGCCATCAACCCAGTGTGGCAAGTGTAGTGAACTGTTTCATTTAGATTGTGTCGATATTTTGCCAGCGGACTTGGAATATTTGCAAAAATCAAATAATTACTTTCTATGTAAAAAGTGCGTGGCAGTGCGCCGAAATTCTATACGTTCGCCCCCACCTTTTGCATCTCCATCAATTCGGGATAACTCGGTTTCTTTGTTGTCGTTAACTGACGCGGAAAGTGTACAACAACATGATACATGTGTTTTAGCAAATCATAAAAACTCCAATTACAGAGAAATAACTCTTGAAATTGTGTTTAATGAGATCGTTTCTCTTAGAGCCGAAAATGCACGGGCGCTCTCCATGATAAAATCTCTAGAAAGCGATAAAAAATTGCTTTTTAAAAAAATTGAAGACTTACAAACTGAGTTGCATTCTTTGCAGTCTAATTTATGTATCAGAGATCTATCTTCTTCAATTTCTCTTCTTACTGAAGATGTAAAACTTTTTCGGAACAATTTAATTAGTGAAGTGAAAGATCTAAAATTAATAATCGGTCAATCGTCTCTCCTTGCAAAAAATTCAAATAAAATTAAGAGCAAATTTGCATTGCAAGAGAGGCTGAATGCTGCTGTGCCAAATTCGAGCTCGACATCTGCGAGTTCATCGACCTCCATCTTAATGTCCGCTACGACGTCTCTTTTGCAAACGACACCTAATGCACATTCTGATAAGCAGAATGCTGATGCATTCGGCGACGCTACTGATGCTGTCACTGCTGCTGCTGTTGATGATGTCTCTGCTGTTTTACGCTCTTCTTCTAATTCTACTTCTTCTCATGCTTTGTCTTATGCTGGTATTGTCACTGCTGCTGCTGTTGTTGATGTCTCGGCTGATTTACGTTCTCCTTCTAATTCTACTTCTTCTAATACTTTGTCTCATGCTGGTACTGCTGCTAATGCAAATTCTGCTGTTAATTTTCCCTTACGTGCTGAGAAGGGTTCTCTTGATGTTGCTCTTGCTCAATCTTCGTCTATTAATTCGCCACCTTGCTCTTCGAATATTCTGAATGTTGTTGCGGCTGCACCTGAGGCTGCGAAATTTCCGTGGACTGTAGTTAGAAACAAAAAACCTAAGCGTGCAATTGTTGTTGGTATGAATTCTAATGCAGAGCTTGCTGTTATTGACCGAAAGAGATGGGTCCATTTATCATCTTTTGAGCCCTCAGTTACTGAGGTTAATATTGTAGAGTACATAGTTAGACATACTAATATAACTAAACAAGATCTCTCTTGTTATAAACTCGTAAAAAAAAATGCCCAGCAGGAAAAACTAAAAAGAGTGAATTTTAAACTGGGTGTGCCGTCATCGCTCTACAAATATATTGTTGATCCAGGCCTTTGGCCGGTTGATGTTCTGGTGAAAGATTTTAAGTTTTTTCAAAAACTGGAAAAATCCCCGATACACTTATAACTACAAGTGAAGAATGCAATAACGTAGCTAATTTTAGTAAATATTCATCCGCTCAGCCTAACAATCAGTTAGGTAAAACTTCACAATTTCGGATTTATTTCCAAAATATGTCTGGGATAAGAACTAAATCCAATTCTATTTATGATTATACCGCGGCTGGAGATTTTGATGTCATCGTATTTGTTGAGACCTGGCTAAATGATGAATTTTTCGATGGAGAATTCTTTGATACAAATATATATCAAGTATACAGAAAGGATCGTGACGCTATAAAAACAGGTTGTAGTCGAGGAGGTGGAGTTTTAATTGCCATCAAACGTTTTTTCTGTACAACAGCTTGCATCCTTCAGAATGCGGACAGTTTGTACGACCAATTAAGTGTCTCCATTTCTGGCTCATCAGGCTCTTTATATATTTGTGCCTCGTATATCCCGCCAAATAGTTCTGATGAAATTTACGATGCACATGTAAGTAACATTTTATCGTTACATTCATCGTTGGACCCTAAAAGTCAGCTTTGTGTATTGGGGGATTTTAATTTGAACAAAATAATGTGGACTCACCTCGCCGATGAGTTGACGCCAACAAATATCAATCATCCTCATGAAATCAATCTTATTGATAGCTTCTTAAGTATTGAATTAGTTCAAATTAACAAAATACTTAATAATCTTGGAAAAATTTTGGATTTAATTTTTATTTCGTATAATATTAAATACAATTTGTCTGAATGTTTTTGCCCAATTTCACCATCTAATATGCACCATGTTCCAATTGTTCTCGATATAGAATTTTATGAATTTATTGAGCCTCAGACTGCTAAACATGTATTTAACTTTAAATTATGTGATTTTGAATTTCTAAATAATAATATAAATGATATTAATTGGAAAAATTTATTTGATGGTAAAAATGCCGCAACTTGTTTTGATTTGTTTAAATTTAATGTGTTGCAAATCTGTCATGACCATATTCCAATTTTCCCTCATAAGGTATATAAGCTTCCATGGTATAACTCTGGCCTTAAAAAGCTGAAAAATATGCGCAATAAATTTCTAAAACTTTTTAAATCCACTGGGAACTTAGAGTATAAGGAGAAATATGTGCATTACATGAGAGAATTCAACTTTTTGAATAAGTTTTTATACAAGCAGTTTATTTTGAAAACGGAAACCAATATCAATGAATGAGCATGCTAGTCTTTTACTTAAAATTATTCGCCGGATTAGATTATTGCGATTAGCCATTTGTATTAACTGATATTTAATTTTTCACATGCATGGAATAGATGCAAGACAACAATTCAACAACAATTTCTATCCAACGTTGGTGTAACTTAGTATAGAAATTTGAAATGCTTTTAGGTATTATTTGGATTAAAACAACGTTCAAAAATGAGAAATAATAAGAAAATTTCAAACAGGTTTTCTTTAGGAGTTCCTCCCAGACTTCCTTATTTGGAGCAATAGAAGCTCTAATAATAAAAGTCTAATACACATCTAGTTTCAGAAATGTAGACATTGGAAGTTTAAGACATACATTAGGGTGATTCAAAAATTTTTGTAAATTTTAAAATGACTGTAAATTTGCTAGGAAACATTACAGATCACCAGTTCGTTTTAAAGGGCGAGGATGGTACTAAATGATTTTTTTGTTAAAAATAAGCTGACCAACTTTGTTTAAATCCGAAACATGGCCTCAAAAGTAGACAAAAAATATCATGTATTAAGTACTTAACCTCAAACATTTCAGAATTCTGACATGATGGGTCAATTTTGAGGCCAGATTCGGATTCAGCGCAAAAAATAACTTGGAAAAACGACGCTCTCCAGCCCAACAACAGTAATCACCTATTCGTTCAGATACCTTTTTAGTAAAAAATAATTTTTCAATACAATTTACTTGTAAAACACACAGGCTTCGGTGCCGCCTTATAAAATTGAGGTACAGAGTTGAGTTTTCGTGAACTTTTTCTTCATATCATAAACTTACTTTTTAAGCAACAGCACTTAAAAAAAAAACAAAAAATAAAAAAAATTTTTAATCACCCTAATATACATATGTAGCTTTTAATAAATTCATTGTAAGTTGGGAGCTCTGAAATCGATTTTAAAATAGAAGTGGCAGGGTAGGGCAATTAAATTAAATATGACAGTTCATTAGTTCTTAAAAATCTGAAATCCATGCTATAGCTATTGAGATATAACAATTTTTTTAAATTTCTGACCAACTTTTTTAAGGAAAGCCAGTGTTTGAACCAAAAAAATTTAAAACTAGAATAAATTTTTATTAATATAATAAGAAATATATTCAATACTGATTTTTATTTGTCAACCAAGAAGTTTCGTAGGCGAACAATGGTTTAATAAAAAAGGAGAGTAGATAAAGTAAAATTATGTCGGAAGTTTTACTCACCTTAAGATTTTCATATATTTTGGCCTTACATTTAAATTCTTTAATCACTGCGATCTTTAATTACTAGAAAAACAAATGAAACAGAAAATTAGTTGTGGTGTGTTAGAACAAAAAATAATTCATAAATGTTAGTTTATTGAGCTTCCTGTTCAACATAATGTGCGTCAATGTGAAAGTCATAAATAAGTTGTTTTTTAGTGCGGCAGCAGTAAATATAATTACAAAAATATAAGATTTAAGAATGTTAAGTAAAAGTTAAATTTTGATTTATTTTTTGTGCTTAAAAAACAAAAAATGTATTCCATATATTTCGCATATTTGCAGCAAGTTTTCTTAACCGCTCAATCATTGCATAGCAACAGTCAAAAGTTTCCTTGAGATATGAAAATATTGAACTTCTCACTTGTCTGTGTTACTTTACATGAACTCTTAAGCATTCTTACATAGACAAACATATAAATTTCTTGCCTTCACACTTATATGTTTGCACACATTCAGAAGTACACATACATAGATTCACCTCAGTAAAAGCACGTACTACACATGAAGTGTATATGAGCTTATCTTTGTAATGTCAATATTATTTTTATAAATTTCACTTTACTTATTTTATTTGGAAGTGTAAAAGTAAATCTGAGCACATTTTCGTTTTTGTTGGTTTTTTCGATCACATGACTCAAGGGCTCAATTCGTCATAAACTTTGCAAATTTTTTGCTTATACTTAACACTGAGCAAATGTTTATTTATAACAAAGAGGCTTATGTCTTATTTATTTTTGGTATTTTGCATAAATTGAATATTTATTTCAATGGAAGTTATGATATTTAAAAATTAAGTAAATAATAATAGCAGAGAAAATACAATATATTTACAAGTGAATCAAGACCACAAGGATCAGTGATGAAATCTTCATTACAATTGTACTCTCTACAGTATGTGGGCATCGCTCTTTATTTTAAGTCAGTATTTAAGAAAATGATTTCCTGCAGCGTAACTGCATTAAAAACTTTTTAAAAGCAAAACGTGATTTTTTTTTTCTGCAAAGTAAAAATTACTGCACTTTGTAAAGTAGCCAACTAATAAATTAAATAAAAATAAGTAGTTGGAAAAAATAAATCGAAAACTTTTCCTACGCATGTTACAATAGAAAAATGGTCAAAAATATCGCACATAAAAATAAAATGTTGCTAAGCTTGGCCAAATCAAATGGTCAAAAGGGTGATGCAGGCCAGAAGAAAGAAGCGATAAGAAAAAAATATAAATCAACAAACTTTTACAAACAATTATTTTATTTCAATTGTTTCATTTCATGAGTGTGCCATACTTTATTTTTTCCTGCACTTATTTATACTCTCATTTATTTACTGCATTGCACTTTTTTTTGCTGTTTTCAGAAAGGAAACATTTTTGCATTTTTAGCACAATATAAATAAAATTGCTTTGTTATACTAAATGAAGATACTCACACATAAACATGTATAAGTGTGTGTAAACGCAGTTCTATAAACAATGCAGTGTATGTATAAAAAACTCCGTAAAAGTTCAACTAGCAATGAAAAGGTAGCGTAAATTTCTAAATTTCGGTATTAAAAGAAATAAAAGTCTTCTTAATACAAATTTCATAATAGATTTATATGGTGATTTTAGGTTTTGAGGGAAAGTTGTTATGTCAAAAATAATAAGCCATTCAAATATGAAAAAAAAATCATTGATATTGAACAAACTATTTTAACTTTTTACCTTCACCCACTTTCATTTACCATATGTGTCTTCCTGAGAGGAGACAACATCGATTAGCTTCATAACCAATTTTTTGCTGGAAGATAACTGCAGCAACAAAAACTCTCAAAAAACACAAAGGTACCGGAAAGATAGTCTTTGGTTCACCGTTGTACTTCTGTGTAGTTATTTTACCTGAATACCTGAAGAATGACTCACAGGAACCTTAGTGCAAATTCCAAAAGAGGATGCCAAAATTATAGTGGCAACATAATACTGCTCGAAAAAAATCTCCTCATTGGAAACCGCTAAAAAATAAGACCAATTATGTGACAATAAATTAATACCCATTGCATTTACGACCGGGTCGGAAAAATAGATTCAGCCAGACACCAACTCAAAAGTTAGAAGGACCTTTAATAAGCGATATCCGCGTCATTTTTTTTTCCGATCCGAGAAAAACCAATGGAGCACTTTTGATTCTCCTGAATGTCATTATACGTGTTTTTTGCTCGTAACTTTTTAACAGAAAATTATTTTTAAATTTTAACGTCAAATTTTTTTGCAAGAACGCATTCTTTATTATTCAAGCAAATTCAGGTATCGATTTTGGAAGAAAAAAAGTTACGAGCAAAAAACACATTTTTTTTTAGCCAAAAAAGACCTTAAGGAGAATCAAAAGCGCTTCATTGTTTTTTCTCGAATCGAAAAAAATGATGCAGATATCGTTTTTAAGGGTCCTTCTTTTGAGACGGTGTCTGGCTACTTTTTTTTCTTCATACGAATCGACCCGATCTAATTTACGTAGAGCAGATAATTTGGTGACTAGTCTTCTAACATTAAAAATTCCTTGACTACAGTACCTATTTTGAGAACATAAACTGAAATTTTTGCATTTGGGATGTTTTGATGCAAGATTGTAAACTTAAGCTCAGAATTAAGGTTTCAAATGTAAGGCATAACATAGCGAGGAACTTTCTATTGGTCGTTTTGATTCCGTCTCAGTAGTACGCCAGAATTGTCACAAATATTGTTTCTGATGGTAATGGACGATGTTCTCAAGATAACATCACACTCTACAAATCGTAGCATGCAATGGAATTTCAGCGAGCATGTATGATACCGTGTTTATGCTATTGACTTATATTTCTTTGCCACCAATCAGTTCGGATAGAGGAGCTAAGCGATGTCAGATCTATTTCGGAAAGTTATGACTAAAAATCAAAATTAATAAGAAACGTCAGATAAGCAGATTAAGATAAAGAAGAGTGAAAATTTTCAATTATTTCGTCAGTGCTATAAAACTTGGCTGATCAACAAAGTATTCTTCATTTCTTCCATGGATTACCAAGTACAATAGTTTTGAATCTAATGTGGAAGCAGTACTTTAATGCTTCTATGAAAGGTTAGTAATTTCAAAAGACTTGACCTCAATTGATATCATTTGAATTGCACTTGTCACCAACTAGAGTTTGTCAGCAATAATAGAAGTGAAACTCTCAGGGTGGCTGAAAACGCAGTCATTCTAATTGCCAGAACAAGATATCATTCGTGGCCTTTAGAAATAATTTAACAGATGTACAGACAAATAAATATAAAGATGACTTTTGCTTACTTTTTCCATGGACTTGTGCATTTTTGCATTTAACTTAAGTGTTTTTTAAAAATATATTTGTCGTATTTGGTTTATTTTTGTTGATAGTTTTTATATCAGAATTATTTTTACGGCTATAAGGATTCATTAAAGAGTTGAAATTTAAAATAATAAAATCTTGCCATTACCGCTAACGGAATAAACTTTACGAAGTTTGTTACATCTACGCTATTATTTGAAAATACTAGAAAAAAATTCAGCAGAAAAAAAAAATGCATAACAAAGTGTTGCTGTTTCGGTTCGAAAAGTGTTTGTTGTTTGATAAATGCAGCAAATTAACAAAATGGCGTTCATCGGCGCCAAATATCTAAAAACCTTTACACTGTGTCATTGTGTACAAAGCTTCAACAAGGACAACAACGACAACGAAGAGTTTTACTTTGTCTCACAGGCTTTAATCGCACGATGGCGTAAAACGTGAGACGTTAAGACTTGGCCAGCGGTATTTTTGTCGCCGTTCCAAATTAGTTGCAAATTGTTCATCGTCATCAGGATCAGCAGTAGCACTGTCGCGGTGCCATAGTCGTAGACGCCATTGTCATTTGAAGTTAATTGCTAAAGGGGCGTCGGAGCAGAAAAATTCTGGTTTTTATTTTTGGTATATCTTTTTATATAAATTTTTTTATAAATTTTTGCTTTTGTAAATGTGCTATCCGCAAAACGATGTGTGTAGATATACACTTTAAGTAAATTGTTAAAATATTGTTACGTATAACTAGAGCGAGCTAACCAGAAATTAAAAAAAAAAAAATAAATATTGAGGAATCTCAAATTATTACATAATGAATTTGTTGTGTTCTTTTTGAAGAAAAAACTTAATTCAATGTTAAATATCAATTTGGGACTGATAAACAGTATTATTTTTCTTCTAAAAATTCTTTGAATTTTGCAAGTTATTTTTGATCAAAAAAATGCTGCAATTGAATTGCTATCCTTAATTTTATTTCCGTTTTCTTTTTTCCTTCTCTTCCAGTTGCTTTCTCAATTCAATTCGATTTCAATTAGACAATTAGAAAAATGTGAAAAATTCTGCATCAGGCAAAAGCAACAACAACTGTAGTTCAACATCAGGCAACAAAAAAAAAAAAAAACCACAAATAAGATGAAATCAAAGGATGCTTATGTAGCAAGGAAAATTGTTCACCCGCTTTCACTCACTCGCAAAGGATTAGAGCAAAGTGCCAAGTATTACGGCGGGCATTTCTTTAATCAAGGAAATAAAATTTATTTCGCACAATCAAGAGCGACTGCAAAGATTTCACAGACAGCATAAGATTGGCTGAGATAAAGTTAACAAAATTAAAACGTAAACAGGCGAAATACGAAGACTTTAGGAGTTACGCAAAAATTGTGCTGGTTGATAAAACGAAGAAATGGTTCAAGGAGTAAAATTAAAAAAAAAATTGAAAAAAAAGTAGAATTGAAATGTAAAAAATTCAAGCTTACAAATTCCAATCAATACCCAATGGAAGCTTGATGTTGTTGCTTTGGCTGTTGTCAGTAAGAAGTTACTTCACTGAGTCACTAGTTCAGTGGGAGTAATCTTGATAAAAACAAGACATTGCTTCCACCTTTGATTTCACTGACAAACAGCCACTCTTGTATATTTTTGTACACTTGGGCTGGCTATTATAAAAGTAGTTAGAATAAGTATTTCATTAAAAAATAATTTAAAGGACACAAAGACCTTGTTGCACATGATAACTGTTCCAAAATTGTGATTGGTTGTTTTTAATAAAGCTTGACCACAAAATTTATGAAAGATACAAATAAATTTATTTTCAGTTTCTACAGCGCCTTCTTTTTTGCGTTAAAGACTGCATTTAAGGCCTAGTAGAAGCAATTTGTGGAGTGTTTCAAACAAAATGTGGAACAAAAAAGCAGTCGGAAAGACAATAGACCATTTTGATACAGACTTTTATTATTAAGTTACGAAAAAAAAAAATTTTGCAAAAATTACAGTAGTAATGTTAAAATTATTTTCTTGATTGAGTTATTTCTTGTTGTTAAATTTTTAGCCATCAATTTTAGTGAACCTTAGATGCCCTTAAATGGCAAATTATAACCACTTATTTCCAATTTCTGTTAAGATTTTTTTGCATACTTTTTGGAAAAAATTTAATCTAATGAAAGTTAAAATTTCATCTTCCGTAAAATAATTTTTTGCAGCAAACAGATCGAAAACGGCTAAGTCTTCTTACAAACTGCTGTTGTAAGTATCACAAAAAAAAGTAAGTAAGTACTTAAGCTGTGTAATGTTTCGTTTTTGAATAATTTGGAGAAAGCAGTTAAAAGTTAATAGAAAAAAACCGATCAAAAAAATCTTTTTGTCTACACTCCAACAACATAGCCATATCACTAATAGAACTTTGACAATTATTTATATAAAATTTTCTTACCCAATTATTTTGCTTAAGTTTTTTTTCCTTGTTGTAATAACTGAAGCTTGATAAATACTTTACTGCACCTAGCGAAACAAAAAACCACAACGCAAATGACAAATAAAATAAGTAACAAAAAGTTAATTAAAAACTATAAATAACAATTGAGCTTATCAACAATGTGGTTTATGATTTTATTCTACACATTGCACACCAATGATTTCCACACAAATGCACTAACTATTTGCGCACTCACTGACTAGCTGAACTTTCGGCTTAACGAGGCGTATGAGCAATTTTACTGCAGTTGAATAGGGGAAAAAATTAAATTTTTATTGAATGTTAATAAAACAAAGTTAAAAATCAAGGTTAATAGATATTATGCTGATTGCATGCGACGTATGAGCAACATTTAATTATTGCGAGCATCGTGAACAAGTAAGAGTTCCACATACGACATGTTGTACCAATGTGTAAATAACTAACTGTGCATTTAAGTCTTCAGTAATGCATAGTTAGTGTTTTACCTTTCACTGACTGTCTCTACTGTAGTTGTTCTAAGCACATCACTTTATGAGGAAGTATAGTCCTTGTCATACAGGACTACGTTTGTTTGTATGTATGTAGAATCGTCATTGTAAAGCATAGTAAAAAGCTCATGCTTCTTCTTTATTATTAATGAGGTCTTTTAAAATGTTGATGGCAGCCACTTACAACAGACATTTGCATCATATTTCAAATGTCGTTTGTTGACGTTTTACTTCGTTTCATTTCGTTTTTTCTTTGTTTTTCATTTCTTTACCATTGTTTCTGAGATTTCCCATCAACGATAGGGACAATTTCATAAGCAAGCTATAATGAGGCATATGCAAATGTTTGCAGAATATGACTTAAAGTTTGAAGCTTGAAATGTAATTGTAAATGAAATATTTTCGGTGTAATTGAACCTGGCCTTGCTGAAGTCTACATATTACAAACCTGTTCCGGATGCTCAAATGATTTACTATAGCTGTGTGAGAAGGCGCTCGATGATGGTCAATGATGAGTTTTACGAACTTTACGAAACGCTTCCGCGATAATTTCACCTTTTTGTAGTAAATTTCATTTCTCATTGTATGAGAATTTTTGACCAGATATGTTTTTCTTTTTGTATAGATTTGTTGAGAACTGAAGCAAAAACTAAAACAAAGTAAATTCAAAACTTTTTTCTTCTTTGTCTTTATTTTTTAATGCTCACTCATCGGCACAAAGGTCACTGATGATTCCATTTAGTAATGAATGAAACTAGTATGATTAGCCTTATTGGTTTCTTGTTTTTATAATATCAATTGGCACGCTATAACCTCAGGTGTATTATTACAAGCTCAAGTTTAATATTTTGTCATATTTACGCCTACATTTTCAAAAACTTTTCACGTTTTTCCAATCTATCCGTTCTTAATAGATAACGCACCTTAGCCAATTCTTTAGTTTAAATTTAACATTTACATGAATTAGCCGCTGCATGTACATATATATCTGTGGGTGTGTAAGATTGTGAGTCAGTATCTTGTGTCCTAAATGTGCAGTCATTATTTTTAAAAAAGTAGAAAAAAAAGACAACAAAAAAACTAAAATCTGGCATGTTACAGAAGAAAAAAAATTTAGATAAACATACATACTCGTACATAGTGTACATATGATTGTGTTTGTTTTATAAACTTGTACTAAAGGACAGAAAAAACAAGTTGAAGAACAACATTGAAGACTATGGTGACAACGACAACTGCGAGAACAACAGTCATAATAATAATAAAAAGAAAGACACCAACAAGCAACAACAAGAACAAGATTCATACATGCTTAGCAGAAAAAACTAAAACAACAACAGTTAAGCAAATAAAAGTAATGTTTGTACGAGTAGCATAAAAATAATAAAAGGAACATTAAAAAAAAAATAAGTAAGTAGAGTGAAAAAAAATAATTTTTTATTTATTTCTTTGAGTAGTTGTTGTTGTTGTGTTTTCATGCTATTGTGCAGAAAATTTTGCATTGTAAATTGTTTTTGTCATCGTTAAAATTAATGTAGGAAATGTCAGACATGCAGTAATGCGCGCAACACTACAACAAATACATCTACAACTACAACTACTTACTTACAAATAATACAAAGCATTTGAAGAACTCACTGAGACGAAATTGCTGTAAACAGCTAGCGAGATCAAAAATAACAAATGAATACATTGAGAGAAAATTTAAGAAAGAAAAGAATCATTCGAGATATTCTAATAAATTGATGTGTTTATGAACTAAGAGAATGTTATAGGCAAATGTACTACAAATATTTGGATCAATTCACTGATGGTTTAACGAATTAACGACATGGCGGTTGTGTTATTTGGTGAACAATAAATAATCAACGTAAATGATCAGTTCTATCGTGAGTGTGAATTTACGTACATTTTGTTCCCTCATCATGAATGAAATGCTTGGAAAATATTCGCTGAACATCGGCAATCCTTGTCAATAGAGTTTATTAATATTTTTTAGGTTATGTTATATACTTTATCATTGAAATGTGTAAAGAAAAGAAGTATTATTTGAGTATCAGAGTACTTAATCCCAAATTTTATTCGATTAATGAAAGTACATATGGGGCATTTCAGTCGGAGCGGACAATGCAAAAAAAATGAGATTTAGAAATTTGTTCATATTCGGCTAAATTGTACTTCTAGAAGGTGTAAATACTTAATTTTTTTTTTATAAGGCTTAGTTTTCAAGTTGTGGAGTTCCGAAAATTGACGTAATATGAAGAATGAATTTTTCGGAAGCAGTTTTTCGTTAAAATATTTCAATAAAATATGATTATATATGATTACGATTTGAATAGGAAATTTACTGCTTTTTCCAATTATGAAATCAGATTGGAAATTTGATTTTTTTTTCTTGTGGAAAACCGGAAGTGAACATTTCATCTCAGAATTGGAATAATTTCGACATATTTTAATTTTTTTTATTTAAACTTTAAAATAAAGCATAAAATATACCGGTAATATGCTAAAATTTTTTTAACGTGATCTACATTATCTTACGAGATATGTGAATTGAAGTGCATACGTGCCGCACTTTGTATGTGACGTGGCACTCTCTTAAGAACTTTAATTTATATATCTGCTTAACTAATAACGATCACGATAAAAGGTTTTTTGTGAAACATTTATATACTTAAGGCTGCTTTTTAAAAATAAAATATTTAAAAAATATTATGTCAAAAATACTGAAAATTTGATTTAAAATTTTTACTTCCGGTTTTCTATAAATAAAAAAATTTAAAATTCGAATTTGGTTAAAAAATTAAAAAGAGCATCCCTTTTACTAGTTAAATCAATATTGTTTATATTTTATTATACTTAAATTCCTTGATTCCAATAACAGCGTTCAAAAGTTACGGTCCTTAAACTTCGCCAATTCTTCAGAAGCCCATAACTCGGCAATTTAGCCTCATACGAAAAACAAAATTATGTGTACACATTTATGTCTACTAGATGTATAACTTACCGGAATATAAGGAAATTTCACGACCTCACTTTATTTTCATTGCCCGCTTCGCCTGAAATGCCCCATATATTAAAATAATCTATTCGTTAAGCTGTTTCAAAGATTTTCGCATTTTCAGTCGTTATTCGGATAGAAGACACTAACTAATTTTTTTTCTAAATTCACTTTTTTATTGAAAAATCAATAACCATCCATTATATGTATATTATCGGTATTCCATCTCGTTAGCTTAGTAAAAAACTGAGCTAAAACGCATGTAATATTTACGTCATATTAAAAATAACTGCAGCGGTTAAGATTATAACATACCAAACTTTCATGCAACTGTTGCCGTTCATTAAATTTGTTCCGAAAATTAAAATTTTTGGACTAAAATTTTCATGCGTCAAAAAATCATATAAATAATATTTCTCGCCATTAATGTTTTCTTAATGACCTCTCTTAACAGACCCACTTGGCATTAGCCCATTAAATCCCAAGCCTAAGCTACTGGACCAAAATCGATGAAGTATCATCCAGAGGCTACATATGGATCGTAGGTCTGAGCTTTGATTTTTAATTTTTTTTACCTACTCAGGTCAGGGCTGAGATTTTAAAATGAGAGAAGAGGCTCCCTATGCACTGTTGTTTTTTTTGTTGTTTTGATTTTGTTCAGATTGCGCCATTCGGTGGAAATGGCATTCACATGGTATTTTCTTTGAAATTTGTAGTTTTAATTTATTGGTACAGAATCCAGAAAAAATAGGTTGTTGAAGAGGAATTATGGCTCCATTTCACTTTTTTTTTGTGGTTGTAAATAATTTAATTTAGCTGCATTAGTAATGTTGAAATAAGCCAGAATACCAAAGCTAATCCTTAATGTTTTAATGTGAAATACTTATTTTTGAAAATCTATTGGCAACATATTATATTCAAAGATCGGAGCTTATTCATCAAACCAATGCGCGCGAATCACTTAATCGGTAGGTTCATCAAAAAAGTCTCAGATTTTTTTGTTTTTCTAAAATGCTAAAACAATTTCAGCAAGTGTAAATAATTAAAACAATGCAGCGCTGGCAAAAAAATTTTTTTATTTTTTTTTCTGTGGCAAATATTCTATTCGATGTGTAAACTTTCTAGTTTTTCGTCAACTGATTATTCATTATATGTAGGGGAAGGTGGGGCTAAACCGGACACTTTTTGTCTTTTTGCAAAAATAATGTAAAAAAATTATTCGAAACCTGGGGTGTTATATATCATTCGAAAGCTACATCCTTTAGCTACAAATCGCATATCGTTTGATGGTTTAATATGTATTCAGTTTGGCGTGAGCTCATTCAGACTATATCAACCTCGAAATCGAAAAAGCCAAAAACGGTGGGGCTTAACCGGATAGGGGGTGGGGATAGTCCGGACAGTCGCGCCAAAACCAAAATGAATAACAAATATGAAGGCACATTATGTTTAAATTTTATTTTGAATCTTTATTGATGTATTTCGATGTGTTTCGTACAAGTAAAGATTGTATTTGATTGAAAAAATGTTGATTTTAAGTGCTAAACGCAAAATGATGATGAAAACAGTTTTGGATAGAAAAATGAGAATATATTTTTTCAACGAAAACTTAACGGAAAATCGGAAAATATTGAAATTCATTCAAAATCTCCATCTGGATTTCTTGATCCAATCTGCCAATGTTGCTCGCTTGACACCATGCAATTCTGATGCATCTCGAATCGACGTTTTATCACGAATCACCGAAATAACAGCTAATTTAATTTTTTCCTTATCGACTGCAGGCATTTTACGTTTGTAATTACGCACCATTTGCTGTGAATAACTTTAAATAATTAATATCAATGTTTATTGTGCTTTAGTTATGTCGTAGAAACATTCAATGTGCTTCAGAAGTGTTTATGAATAACAAACACGAGTTTAAAATGACAAATAAGGTGTCCGGTTTAGCCCCACCAAAAAGTGTCCGGCTTAGCCCCATCGTGTAATTTTTTTAACTCGATCAAAAAACATTGATGAAAAATATTTTATCATAAAAACCACTAACACCATTCGATTCAGCACATCTTAATTACCTAAAAACACTCACCGAATATTCTGCGCACTTGTATATTAATTTCACAATCCAAAAATTTTGAAAAAAAAAAATATTTACTTTAAGCGAAAAAATACATGTGTCTGCACTCTTCGACGATTGACGCTAAACTGAATGATGAAATATCATCGATACTTGGGGAGTTAGTAGCTTATGACAGGGTGCGTTCATCGCGCATATGGCCGTTCCGATATTCAAAGTAGTTTTTGATTAATCGCGACTGTCCGGTTTAGCCCCGCGTCCGGTTTAGCGCCACCGTCCCCTATATAAAAAATAATATTATTCATATAGGTATATGAACTTACAGCCATTATCAGAGACCGATGTTCTTGTAAATTAACAAGTCGGCCAATGTCTGCTCTAAAACCAAATGTATTTGTTTTCCAAATTACATATATTAAGAAAAAGCTGTTTGCTCTGTGCACTGTTTCCCTGTCATAATAAAAGCCATTGACAGTTTCTGCATATAAATATATTTTTTACAGTGCATAACTTAGAAAACAGAAGTAGCATCAACGGTAGCAGCAGAAGCATCCGTTATCAAGGTACCTTGACATCACTTTTACACTCAATGGGGAACGCAAATGTGGTAAAACGAACGTGAAAATGTGCGAAATTGACAACAAAAATAAAATAAAACTACGCTGCACACATACATAAACGCATACGGTGAAAAGTGAACAAACAAAACATAATGTTAAGAAAATAAAATGCAAACGTGAAAAGTGAAATGTGAGCTTGAGAAAAGAAGAATAACATCAACAATAAACATATCGCTTAGCAAACCTCTTTTTTGTGTTGCTGTCATTTTTGTATGCAAGCGAGTTAAGCGATGACAACAACGAAAACGACAACGATGATTCACAGTGGGAGCGCTCTTAGGGACATTTAGTTTCAAAACAACAAAAAAAAATAAAAATTTTAAGATAGGGCCGGAACTAATTTTCTTGTAAGCTTATTTTATAAAATCCTATATGTATGCAACAAATAATTCTATTCTTTGCACACAAGCATTAGTGAAATCTTTGACATATTTTGAAGCAAATTATTTGGCTTTTACGCAAAAAAGAACCATATTTTAAGAAGCACTAAAGAAGAAAATTTACGGTTTTGTAGACTCAAGAAAATCACATATATATTTGAAAGTTTGCTATCCACTTTTAGCAAATATGGCGACTTTGTTGCGCAGCAAGTTGTTCTGTGTTTTAATATAAATTTATTATTATGTGTTGGAAATTTCTCAATATGCTCATCAGTATGATTGTTTTATGACTATTATCTGAAATGCTCTTATTATGGAGCAGGGACCGTAACTAATTGTTATTTAAAAAAAACAAATCACAATGAAGGAAAGGACGAAATTTTGAAAAAATATAATTGCAATTATTTTGATCAAAAAGAAAAAAAAATCAGAACTACTTTGGATTAAAACAAGTAAAAATCCAAAATAACGATTACTTTATAAAAAAAGTATAAATGAAAAATAGCGATTATTGAAAAAAATTAGTAAAAATCCAGATTTACGATTTTTTTTTGGTTAAAAAAAAAAAAAAATTTAAATTACGATTATTTCGGATCGAAAAAATTAAAAATCTAAATCTAAGATTATTTTAGATCGAGAGATTCAGTCCAAAATAATGATTATTTAAAAAAAAAAAAAAAAATATAAAGAAAAATGCTGCGAATCACTTTGTATAAAAATGGTCAAAATATTGGATTATGGTAAGACTCTAGATTGTAAAAAAGATTGCTGTTTCAAAAAAGAAAAACCAACTTCGAATTTTTTTAAAACCCTTAATAATGATGTTTCAGTTAATAGAAAAAAAAAAATACATTAATATTCGTTTATATGAACTCTTAATGATAGTGTAGTGCCGGGCTGTCCTTCAACAAAATGACAACTGAAATCGGTGACTATTTATAAATTTGCTATTACTTTTGTGCAGAAGAAAACTAACACAAATTTAGCCATCACGGACTCGTTTACAATAGCAGACTTAGTAGAAAATTATTTCTCGTAAAATTGGTACGGTTAGCTCTGAAAGTTATACGTGTTACATTTGAAAAAATGATTAACATAGGACTCGAATTCTTAAGATTCATTTTTGTTATAATCTCTTATAATTTTTTTTCTGATTTGAGTCGTTTAGTTCGAATACATAATCAATTTTTCTATCTTGTCTGGTTTTTAAAAAACAAAACCACATTTTTTGAAAATTTTCTGCATTGTACTGGAACACTTTTGGAAGGTTTCTGATTGCACAAAATCGAAGTATGATCAATTTGTATAATTGTAACATATAAATACTGATACGTGTAATCATAATTTATATCATAATTTCATCTGAAAACAAAAACATATTTCGTATGAGTCTTAAAGAAAAAATTTGACTGCTACATATTTTTCACTCAAAAATTCTCCAGAAGAATTGATTGATTGGTTACCGAAATCATTTCCATTTTTTCGTGAAATCTTTGTCTCACTTCGAAGATAGATTTTAACAATTGATATGTGTTTTCCTGCGGAAACTATTATATAACTGAAAATTTCAATACTAACAATTAGCTATACCAAGCGTCACAAAACAACTGATAATTTTTGATGAAAAAAAAGTATACCCAGTTTAATGTTGTAACCTTCGATTGAATCTCCCAACATATAGTAATATTATTTTAAAATTCTCCCACCGTACAGCAATAAAAAGTTCACACAAAATTGATGTCAAGTTGAGTTAGATGCTGAGAGTGCTGCATCCGAAGGAAGGTGGTAGTGAGTAAAAATGTATGATAAACACACTTTAGGGAACACGAAAAAAAAAAAATACAGAAAATAGAGCAGAACTCAAGTGCAGCGAAAATAGAAGAAAATTGCTAGCAATAAACAAGATGAAGCAATTTATTGCTGCCGAAATAACGCAAAATAGAGGGAAAACAAAGAAGGATGCGCAAAAAATAGATGTAAAGGTAAGCATATTATTCAAATGTGCCAAATCAACTGAAGCTGAGATTTTGACGTAGGAAAAAATAGAATACACAAAATATGTTTTTTTTTTTAAAGAAAAATGGAAAAGAAGAGAACATTAAAACTGATGTTGTGAAGGTTACGTGCATGTAGTTAAAGAAAATCGCATTTTATTTTACCCCAAAAATAATTGAATTTAATTTTTGTTTTTTTTTGAATTTTTTAAAGAAAAACGGAAAAGCTTTGTTGACTAAATTAATGTGGTCGGCAATTTAAAGAGAATGTTTGCTCTCATAGTTAAAAAAAATCCACGTTATGTGAAGTAGCAAATGTGCAACAAAAAAAAAAAAAAAAGTTGGACTTGAAATGATAATGTCAATCCCGTTTACTGTTCTTACAAAAATCCACCAAAAGCAACAGCTATATTTTCACCCAAAAGGATCGTGTTTTGACCAAATAAATACCAAGAAATAATACGTTTTCGCTGAACATTAATAAATTACATATATTTTTATAAGAAAGCTCGATCGCTTGGATTCGAAAAAATTCAGAATAGTTACAGTTTTTGTAAGTTTACTTGAAAATTGTAACTGAAATAAAATAAATATGAAGATAAGAATTTTAAAATTAAAAAAAACATATTAATTTTAGGTAAAAAATAGCTTATCCATTGACACTTTTTTTGAGTCATGAACGGATCCTTGCGCAGTTTACAGCTGGCTATAACTTGGTACTATATTTGAAATAATATTGTAGTAAAGTTTTATAAAAATAAATTTTAACAAGCAACATTCTCTCTTCATGATAAATTCGGCGATGCAAAGTCCGATGCAAAAAATTTTCTTTTTTCTGGCCTAAAGGTCTTATTTCGAAATGTTGCTGATATCAAAAGTCCTCTTTATGAATAAATTGATGAAAATTATCAAAATGCCGTTTGACTTTATTTAGCCACAATTAATCAAGCTCTATTTTTTTATATAAAAAAATGTGAAAAAAAGTTCTGCACAGCAAACATCAAAACCTTTTAATGCACAGTTTCAGTCAGTTACTTGAAAATGAAGTTTGTTCAATGAAATTTAATTTATCGCCAGTGTACTAGCTCAAAGCAACTTGAAAAGAATTTAGAAAGCTACCATTTTACAAAACGTAATAAATAAGCAACTAAAAGCCTTTCCATCAAAACCTGTACCTGCTGTATCCTCTAATGCATAGGCCGATATCTTCACTTATTTGAAGGCATCATAACAACTAATGGTAGGATCAATAATAACATACCAGTTGTGTGCCTGTAAAATGGTCACAATATACGAGTGCTCACAAGCAATTGCCGTTCCGATCTCTGAAAATTTGGTAACCCAGGACCGTCTCAGATTTTGAATTGCTCAACAAATTAAGAGAAAAACCAATTTCCAAAAAAATAAAACACCAAAAATATAAATAAAATGAAAACCAGTCGCGCTCCTTACTAGCTAAAACCAGCTAACAAACATTGTAGTGGAACTTTCAGGGTAGGAGAAAAAGCGTTTATCTTAAATCTTAGTGGAAACGATCGATTAGATTCGTGAATCAGGGAAATCTGTAGAGAACTGAGTATATTCGCTAATTATCATGAATGTTTAAAGGGATTTGTGAATGCTCTTTAAGGTGATAAAAAAAACAAAAAGAAAAAAGGAAATTTCCGATTCAATATAACAACAAACAAGAAATCTAATTAAAATAGGTTGTGTATTACTTATTTTATATTATTTTAAATAATGCAATTACTTGTGTGTTTTGCAGTCTTATTTTCAAGTTCTACAAATTGGCTCAATTTTCTACTCAAAGCATAAAACTCCAATGTGATTCTTCATCCAATTGAAAGAAAAGTTTTTATTGCTTTTTCAAATCATATTCTTGAACGTTTAAACCCAATTAGGCTACTTGCTGCAATTTGTGGTATTTTAGGTAAAGAAAATATTCAAAGTGTTTTAATTGCGGTTTTGCACAATAATGCATAGATTTTTTGCCCTCAAAACAAAATGAATCTGGTTTTTCTTATAATGTGTGTATGGCAAAAGACGATACACTTGCTTTTACTATGGCTTTTCTGCTTTAAAATAGACAACAATTTAAAAGGTTCAATGCAGTATATCCTTTTCAAAATAAAATTCAACTGGTTGCGGTTATTTTTATGCTACGCTTTGATACACCTTTATATAGTACATAATACACAATTTAATGATCCATTCAGTTTAGAACTTGTTAACTTGAAAATATTACATTAATTTAAGTTCTAATGACAATTACAACAAAAGCAATAGAAACAAGCTTCTTAAGATTATCTTCATTTGTATGCTCATGATTATGCAGAGAGTTTCATTGTTACCAGATTGTTTTACGCTTTAATGGGTTTCCACTCTATTCCAGCAAAACCCTTCTTAAGATTATCTTCATTTGTATGCTCATGATTATGCAGAGAGTTTCATTGTTACCAGATTGTTTTACGCTTTAATGGGTTTCCACTCTATTCCAGCAAAACCCTAATCATCTGAATGCCATATTCTCACCCCTGCGCTACTTATTAACTGTTTTACATTTACGCATTTTCGTTTAATAATGACATTCTTCTTGTTGTCTGTCTGCCTTCCTTATTAGCCTATCATATCCTGTTCTATTCATTTTCTTAGTCCTTGTCAGGCATTTGTTCATTCATTGCTGCCTTAGTTTTAATTATAATGAGTCAAATTTTGAATTTCACGCCTCATTGCGTAATTGCTAGAGTTTGTTGTGCAATCAAGAGTAGGGTCCTAAGTAGCTGTAAATCTGGCAACAATAATGGTAATTCGTGTGTATGTATGTATCTAACCTAATTGTGTGGCAAGTTTATTTAAGCCTCGTTATTTTAATACCATAAATAGCAAGCTGCCCATAGTGTTGAAGAACATTTTTGTTTTCATTTTTAAATCACAATTTCCACTAATGTCTGCCGCACGTACTTTAAGGCTTTGCTAAAATTTCCATTCTTTTTGTCCAAAACATACTCATACACATCAGCAACCTTTATTCAATGCAGGAAACATTGAAATCATCTTCTCGCATTAAATGGCTAAAAATTGCACAAATACCCTTAATGCTGCTGGCTGGAGTGATACGTCATGAATCATTTGTCCACCGCTAAGCGTCCACTTCCGTCCGCTCTATATTTGCTCATACAGACGTACAGCACATTCATTTAGCTGAAACTTTTGTATTCTATGCAAGTATATGTTCGTATGTAATGGTAAGGGTGATTGCTGATGGTGGTGGTGCATCCTACTGACTGGCAGTCATGGTCAGCTAACTACAATTTTATTCTTAAACTCTTGTTGAGTGTTGCATTTAGTTGGTTTATTTTCTCTTCGCATCTTCTTTTATCTTTTAACTAACGTAAATGGCTACGATATGGTATATTACCAGTTGAAAAGTAAGTAAGCGAGCGGTAATCGGAGAAGTGTGATATGAAATCAGCGTTTGGTTACTTTACTCTTACGTTCAATATCCAATTGATAGTAGAAGGCTAAACAAAGATAGCAGTAGTGCAGAAAAGAAAAAAAAAATTGTAGATGATAGGGTATGTGGCATTGACCAAATGAAATCAATTTACAAGTCACGTTGTCGCTGGACAATAAATACATCAGAGTCCATTTAATAAAATCATGATGCGCACTTTGGGACAGACACAATAATTCTAGTCTCATGGCATTGTGCTGTTAACCAATTTTAGACCATTTGTAGTTCAAAAACATATGGATTGAAAAAATACGCACAAAAATTTAGAAAAAAGATGCAAACATTTTGTATCCAGTGGTGTATTTGTTGAGCAGCAAATGAAAGCAAGCACTTAGCCAATTATTCTTGTTTGACTGCATTCTGTGATATGCTTTCATATCCCTTATAAAACTTCAATCTCAAAAAAGAACATTTTAATGACTTTTTAGTTAAAAATTTATACACAGGATCTGCACATTAAAATTGACCGCTGTCTTTCAAAATGTGTTCGATGATTTTTGTTCGTTGTTGTCGTTTATTCTGAATTATAAAATATTGAATATTGGTATATATTTATTTGAGGGAACAGGAGTTAAAACTTTCACTCACTTTTCTGGTGAGGTAGCTGTTGAAATTCTATGGCTACCAACTGAACAATGCTTACAATTTCGGCTCACCCGTTCATATGAAACTATAAATTTTTACAGAATTTCGATCTGTATAGCTTCGTCAAAGCTCTATAGCTTTCTGTGGGCTATTTTTATTTTTTTTTGTTAATTTTCGTTAGAGATCCAACGACAATTTTAACACAACTGCTTTTAAATCTTAGCAGCTAAGTTGATGTCTTCATTTTATACTCTGCGATGGCGGCAGGTTAATGTCTTTGATTTCCATTAAGAGTGTCAATTATTCTTCTTCCAGTCAGAATTGGTATCAAGTTTACTCGTAAAAGTTCCAAGGAAAACTGTGCAATAGGAGTTGTATTCTTAAGATTGACGTGTACTTAGTCAGGATTGGCATCTTGCTTATAGCTTAAGTGAGAAAGGCGGCTTAACAAGCATGTTAGAAACCTTCACCTTAATAAACGTGACCCATAAAACTGTTAAAGAGAATGGTTAAATGCCACAGTAGCGATTAAAAATATATTCAGTTAGTTCTGTGGAGGTAATTAAGTAGCGAATTGATTTCTTTTTCGACCAACTCGCTGAATTTGTTGAAGAAGGTTATGGCTAAAGCCGGACGGTGACAGAGAAAATGTTGAACAGATTCTTTTAATGCGGACAACTACGGAGTAAAAATTGAATGGAATAACTAATTTTGCAAACATGTTTGCCGATAGTCCAATGCTCAGTGTAAGCTGCGATGATTTTTGCAATGTGACTGCTGCTTTTGACAATTAGTCAAAGGTTTTTGAATTGATTAGGATGATCTTATTGCACTGGATGTTTTAAAGGTCCTAAGAGTCATTCAGACCTTTGCTGCCTTGGAAAAAATAAGCGAGAAGATCTTTTTCTTAATTAAACCAAGCTACTGTTTCTTTAAGAGAGGAACCGTGTATTGCTAATTCTTCAATCTTTTCATTAGTTTCAATATTTCTGTGGCCTAGAACTCATGTGAGAGTTATGTCGTACTTGTTCTTTCGAAGAGTATTATGCCCACTTTGATGTGTGGAAAGTTGCCCGTGATACGAGTATCATGGGAAAGCGTTGGAGAACTGAAGTTTCTGCAGATATCATGACAAAGAAGGTTTACTTAAACACTCTTCAAAGCAAATTGAAAAAAAGTGCTCAGGATTTCGGCTTCACTGACACTTAAAAGGCCGGAGAGTTACGGTACAAATTGTATCAGGTCAATAATCCTAAGCCCAAATCGGTGTTATGAAGAATCTGGGTGCTGTATTATTGTAGTAAAATGATAAGCCCAATGGACCAATATGAACCACATCGAAAATTAATGGGCACACTGAAAAAAAAAGCTGCAAAACGGGCTCCAATAAATAACGCTCTAAGAAGAGTCATAAAGGAGGAATGGACAAAAACTTACCGATAGAATATGATTTCCAAAAACTTATTGCATCTATTACAAGAAGGATACAAGTCGTGATTGATATTCGTGGCTGATCCATTAAGTTTTAAAGTTTTTCTTATAAGATTATAAGTTTATTTATATGTTCCTAGCATTTTGCAAAGAATTATTTGACACCATGAAATGGGTAGTGTTTTTATTTTTGTTCCATAAACTTTTGTTTTTGATTATATAAAATAATTTTTTTGTTGTTTTCTAATTAGGAATGAGTCAGAAAATTGAGTATAAAAGAAAAAATTCACAAAAATATATACATTTCTTATTTTTATTCAATATGAAAGTGAAAATTGTGTTTCATTATTTATTTTCCAAACAATTATTTGACAGACTGTATATGATCTTAGTGCAAGTATGCTGCAGGCCTGATATCAAAGAAAATTTATACTTAACACTTTCGAGACTAAGCTCTATCACTTGCTCTTGAGACTTGAAAACGTATTTTTATAACTTTAACCTCAATAAGTCTGAGCGAACTATTTGGTCCCTCTTGAAACTGTTCTTATACTAATTGTTATCATTTTCTGAAAACTTGGGAGGAATCTGTTTCCAAATGTGCCTTTTCTGGATGATTATTCAAAGTTGTATCTAAGTAGGGTTATAAGCTGACTGTTGGCGGGGAGGGTCAACAGTATTACGATCTTTCGTCTCTTCAAGATTAAATTTATTTGAATGAAAAACTGCGGTGGGGCATAGGCTATGTCTGAACATTTTTTTTTTATAATTATATAATGGGTTAATTGCATGTGTACTATCTTTGCTGTTGATGCTTTTTTTTGCATTTGTCTGTGTATCGATTTGATATATAAATAAAGCTGCTCATTGAGATTCGTAACGCTTACATATGAGATATCAATTGCGCGATATCAGGATAAATAAACAACAGCAAACACAAACACACATATGTAGCATACAACTACAGCAACTTAAGTAGCACCACTATTACTATCAACAACGGCAACATCATTATGATACTGAAGCAGCAGCTTTGGTCCAAGCTGCTGCAGCTACCACTGTTGACCGCCCAAAGCCTTTTTTGTGTTGCCATTGTTAGCTCAGGGTTTCTTTGGTCCGAATGTGGTTGGTTGGCAAATATTGTGAACTGGCAACAGGACAAGAATAATAAATAATTTCATAAAGCAAAGTAGCAAAACAACAACAAGAAAAACGAAACAGAGTCAGAAGAAAAACAAAAATGAAAATAATAAACAAAAAAATTAAATAAAAAGCAAAAATTCAATGGCATGAGGTAAGTGGAGGTATATCGAGTCGAAATCATTAAAGTTTTGCTTTAATCATAATGTTGTACTATTTGAAGGTCGTATAAATTTCGCAGAAGGTTTACAAGCTGAATTTTAAGTTAAGCTAAAATTGAAGTTTTGGATTTTATTTTATGAAATACAAACTATGCTGAAAATCTGAAAGAATTTTTATCAATATTTAAAAATAAATGCAATTCTTCTGTGATAAAACGATTTTTTTTTTGGGGAAAATATATATATTTCCTTTGAATACTGTCAAATTCTTACCCAGTTGAGTTTTTGCAAGCAATTTCTTCTGAAAGTAAATAACGTGTCATCGAATTACAATTGTATAATGTAAAACTTTTAGGTTGTCGGAAAAATTAACAAAAAATTTGAAGATCTTTGGTGATAATATTAGCTCTATTAGCTTATATTCTCAGCTACTCAATTACATGTTAATTTCTTTTCAAGGCTGTATTAGCTCACATAGACCATTGTTTAGTGTATAAAATGTGCCATGCACACCGATGAAATCTTGGTAATTTTATGAAAATTATATTGCCATACGAAATTTCACTATAATGGTTGACATATTTAGTTAACTAAATATAATATTATATATTTGTATGGCAGGCAGCATATCTGTTACTGCAGTTCATATTGATTGACAGATACCTGATAGAGGGATATCTTTCATAGAGCTGATAAATATCCGTTGAGAAATAAGAAATAAATTTTAAAAAAATTTTACGAATATTTGAAAACTTTTCACAATAATTTTTATCATTATTTAATAGTAAATGCAATCCTTCCGTGATAAAACGATTTTTTTTTGTGTAAAATATATATATTTTCTTCGAATACTCTTCGAATACTGTCAAATTTTTACCTAAATGAGTTTTTCCAAACAGTTGTCTCCTAAAAGTAAATAAAATATAATTTCAACTCAACAAAATAAAAATTTTGGGCACAAAGTATTAAAAATTCGTTGGTCTCATGAAATTTTTATTTTTTTCAAATTCTTATCTCTTATACTTCGGTCAGAAATTAAAGCAGGACAAACATGAGCTCTGTATTTATAGCATATACTATATATAGCATTTAAGTTATGTTCCGACATTCGGTTTCCAGGTAAAAAAACGAATAATGACAAACTTAAAATATGGGTTATTCTTATAACACAAATGCACTATTGTTTCCAAAAAAGTTTCCAAGCTATCTAAAAAACTTGTTTTTATCAATTTATGAATTATTTCCAAAAATTAAATGCACAACATTTCAATGATACTTTCGAGATTTTCGAAAACTCAATGTTTTCTATAACAATTGCTATTTGCCTTACCACTTTTTGAAATGGAAGGCAGTAAACCCTAAAATATTTTATATTAGAAACTTTTTTTTAAAAAATCTACCAATTTTCAGTCACAGGATAATTTTTCCAGGCCGAAATTCAGATTTTGCATTTTCCTGATTTGCCCGGAAACTCGAATGCAAAAAGCATTTTTTTGAGGAGTTCGAAAATCTGTATATTTTATTTTAAAAATATTTCATATATTAAAATTTAAAAATAAGATAGCTTGACTAAAACGGGTTTCCTTGATATATCTGGTAAGCTAAATGCTAGAAATAGCTCGAAGATTATTTTAGACAGCTGTGGATTTTTTTTCTAAAAATAACTGAAGCTTAAAAATTGGTTCTGTTTAAGTTTCTGACCTAAAGTTGATGTTATTTAATGTTTAGCTTGAAATTTGATTTAAATTTCAAAGCTTTTTAGCAATCAAAAAATTTCAAAATCTTTTACTGGTTTTTAAAATCCTTCAAAAAGTTAGAAAAGTATCACAATATATGAATGAACCGATGTTTATTAAATTAAAACTTAAAATTTTTACTATTTCATGGTTAGTTAAATCTTTCCTTGGATTTTATATAGGAAATTTTTAAAAAAAAACTCTGTAATATTAATGTTTTGAAAATTGTTGTGTCGAAATGGTTTGATTTATAATGAAGTGAATTATGGTATGGATTTATCAATAACAGCTCAAATACTATCCGCAAAAAAAGATAAAACTATCAAAATTGTGTCAGCTATTTTTTGCATCGCTTTCTCGGCACAAAAAGTATCCTTGCACTATAAGTTTCATGTTACACCCACTGCCGCTCAATTTTTTCCAGATTATTTGTACTTCCCTTAATTTTCATTACAATTTCTGTTAACCTTTCAATGACATAAAAAATAATTGTTTGTCACGCCCACTTCGAAATAATTGAACACTATTTTTCTGAAATTCATGCTTATATGCATGGCCTATTTGTTAAAATATAAAAATTTTTTGTTTATTTACCAAAGACTTCCACTATATCAGACTTACGCTGACGAACATAGCATAAAAATCAATTTTAGCTTCAAAAATGTGAAGTATATGTAAATTTTGTTTGCCCACCTCTGATCAAAGGTAAATATATAAAATTGTAAACAACCGTAACTCTTCACGTTCATATCTATGTATTGCATCAATTGATGGAACTGAATAAAACCACAACGAGCTAGTCAACATATGAGCTCACTTGGGTTAGTATGTTTGTGTGTTAACTTAATGAACGTTTTGGTACAATGGTAGAAAATTTTGAAGCCAATTGTATTTTGCTTGGAGCTCATGCTTTGAAAGTAGCTGCAAAATTACAACAAAATTTTATCCAACTTTGTGCCAATTCAAAGCAATCGAAACCATACCCAAAAACCTTTTATTTATTCACAACCGATATTTGATGGTTAATATGTTTCAATTCGTTTTGAACATCATTTCAATGCTTTCGCTGCTCTTCGCGAAATCATAATAATCTCGTATCCTTTTTACGTAATATCCATTGGCATTCGCTATTTGTATCAGGAAAATCTCATACGCGTTTTGTAACGTAAAATTCATGTGAAATCTATGAGCAATATTGGTCAATGGCGGTTAAGGGCTTATGACGCAAGGTAAAGGGTGAGAGAAGGTAAAAGAAAGAGAATGTAAACAACGCTGTTTTGGTATAGGAAAAATTGAAGCAGTCAGACAGATAAACAGACGAAGAAATAATATGATATTTGTTTTGGGATTTAATGAACATTCAACTCGCATATTTGAAAATAGGAGTTTACACGGAGCAAAAATAATTAATTTTCATTATATGTATATAGACTGGTCCAGTGGTGGGCAAAAATTCATTCATTTATGGTTCAAGATGATTGAGGTGTTCGAATTTTTTTTTGAGTCAAGGCAAAATTGTGTTAAATTGGGATTATGCAAGAGCTGAAGTGAGTTCAGTGGTGGCCATGTTCGGACTAAATGAAAACGAATTATCTCCTCACGGAACATAGCGAGTACCTTCACTTTTCTAAAAAATTTCTAAGATTCACGTACTACTGTTCAACGGATCGTTTCACGATGATACATAATGGAAATAAACTTTTACAGCATAATTCCATTTATTTATGTTTCAATTTAGAGACTATTATTCTTAGTTTAAAGTATTAGACAGAAGTGCTACATAGAAGCCCTATCGGAATAACTGTTGACAAAAAAACTCTATTATCCCTTTCTTATTCAACAGTGCTCATTGGTATCTGAATTATACCTTATTATAATTATTATAAAATAAGAAATCATCATGGACTAATTCAGACTTTTATGACAATCAATTTATTCTGTTCATTTTTGATATCTGTTTATCTGTCAAAATCTTTTTTCCGTGTAACAACCCACACACTTACACAAACACACTGTCACATATACTCACACATATAAACACGCGTTTGCTATCCACTGCTAAGAGGATTTGCTAAATGATTATGATTGTGTTTGGCAATTGTCGATGTGGCGTTGATAGCTTCAATGATAGCTTTGGCGATAGCGTTGTGATAATCTTCTCCAGCGTATTATGTTAATGCTTACCAATGATAATAATATGAGTGATATTGCGATGATGATGACAATGACGATGACGACGGCATCGTTGACAATGACAACAATGATGTTAATAATGATAAAAATGATGATGATGATGATGATGATAATAATAATGTCGTTGATGATAATAATATTGATGAAGCCGAGATATTGGATTTGTCTTAACTGTGTCCACTCTCAGTTATCTTTTACAGCTTTCTTTACTTTCTGTTCATCTTCTTCAGCGTCAAGTTCATATTGGTGTTTGTTTTTGGTGGTTTGGTTATTGCTATTTATGATGAACGTTTTATTAGCCGTTACTTGAAACTGAATCAATGAGCATACGAAATTTTGCTGTCCGCTTTTTTAATAAGGATTCTTACTCGTACTCGTCGTATATTTGTGGTCATTTGTATAGGATTACTTTTATTGGTTATATTAGTAGAGACGCACAAATACGCACACGCATACATAAACAGTCACATACGAGCGATAAGTGTGTATTTTTATTTGTATGACGGGAACTGCATAAATTATTAATTAAGTTGATTGATGTTCAATCAAGTGGGGATTTGTTAGGGCAAATTGTTTGTGGTAATCAAGTTGTATGGTGCGATTTTATTAGTTTTCATGTTATTTAATTTGTTAGAGCTTTTTTTTTGCTTTTGTAACTTTGAGGTTATACTGTAAATATTTGCTTTTGTTAAACGGCATCAAAATCACATAAGAATTGACTATTAGAGTTTACTAAATATGCCGAAATGAAGTGTATTGAACGTGCTTTATTTTCAAAGTATTTTTTTTTAACAAAAAAACTTTTTGATAATTTTTTAGCTCAACTTAAAGCTACTTCATTTCACATGCAGATTCTTTTTCAAACAGACTACTAAACACAAAAAATTACTATAAAATTCACTTAATCTCTTAACGTTCAGCTACGATTACTCAAAAAAAAAAAAACAACAAAGGGTCATACTTTTTTTTATGCATATTTTACCATACAAATGCAGTGAAAATGTCATCACAGTTTCTCACTATCAGAGTTGAAAATAGACATTTTTCAATTAATGGCTAGAGGCCTTACTAACTAAAATTCCTATTAGATATAATTTCACTTCTTGATGAAAATTACGGAGAAAAAATGCCAATCAAATGAAATGAAGGGGTGTAGTAGGGTTGCTTGATGTCTACTCTTTAATTTTTTTTCTGCTGGACGATGTGCTAAGCCTAAATCTTTTTAAAAAAAGTGGAAAGTTTGGAAATCTTTTGACTTATGTGGTTTTCTGTTAGAACATACATTTGGCGCCTTGTTATTATCAAAATCGTGCAATACTCAAACCGACCTTAAGCGACTCAGCTGCCAAGTAGCCATTCAGACTATATACTTACACTGCGAATGCAGTATTCAAAAGTAACAATATATCGTTCTGCTATCTAAGTAGCGTTCTCACTTCTTAAGGTATTACCGAAGAAAACTTAGCAGCAATGTGCAGTGCTTGAAGTGTCTCTGCAGAGCTCTACAAAATGTGAAAAAATGTTGCTCAATGCTTTCGAATTCTGGTCAATCACAAGCATTCTGACGAAATGAATGGGTTCAGGACTTTTACTTTTAATCGATTTCGATATAACGCTGCATCAAAGGAGTTTTTTGAACAAACATAATGAAACCTATCCCAGTTACGATAAATGGTAGTGGCAGGCACTAAGTACCAATTGAGTAGATCTTAGTAAATTTTTACTCAGCGCGATTTTTACGAAAAATTCATAGCTTAGGAGAAAACAGTGATTAAGATGAAATTTGGCGTATTTGACTACTCGTCGGTCAATAGTTAAAACTCTAATAAATTTGCTACTCCTACAATATTGTGATCTTATGGAAAAAATTCGCATTTCTTTAAAAATTATTTAAAAAAAAAAAAAAATAATCGTCATTGAAAAAAATTATATTAATTTTTTATTTTCAAAATAGGTTCTCAAAAATCTTTTTTATTATTATATTTTGAGCTGACCAAATCTTAATAGGAAAATCTATTGAAAACGTTCTAGAGAAATTGTCTTTATGGATCCGAAGAAAAATTATAAACGTTTGAAAATATGGTTTTGCAAGATAAGTTCAAACTTCATCTTTTCACATTTGTCTAAATAAATAAAGATTTGGTGTGAGAGTACCATCTAATATGACAACAATTAGCTCAATTTTCAGCCTTATCGGTAAATTTTTATTTTAGGCCTGTGATGTTTGGTAAATTGTGCGCCATATGTATCTGTTAGACCATTTTCAAGAAATCATCAAACTTCATCATCTTTCTTTCAACAGGAAAATTAAAGATTTTTGTGCTTTAAAGACACCTAATTTTTTAAGCCAATCACCTAGCATAACTCTATAGAGAAATTTCATTTCATCGAACTTTTATATTTAAAAAAACCTATTCCCAGTATTTATGCTGCAGCACAATCACTCAATACTCTCATACATGTGTATAAGTAATGAGAGTTGTTCTGCAAAATAAACTCAAAAAACAGCTGACGCTTTGCTGAAATTTTGCGCTCTTCTTGCTCAAGTTCCACTAACGAATAAAAAAGCAACAACATAAATTGTCACAAAAAGTCAACAACCTGTACTCTAACGTGGGGTTGCTTGGCTGTTATGCGGAAAATATTGGAAAAGAAACAGGAAGTGTAGATAAAGGTCTTGTCGTCTCCATTGCAACCCATATTAGTTGTACATTATGTCTTTGACAAAAAAAAAAGGAACAATATGTGGCGCGTCTTGTTGTTTCTAAAAATATCTTGAATGAAATCACAAAAACAAAAGATGTGATGCAAAACAAAGGAAAATTAATAATAACAATACGGTCATATGATATGTACCAGCCGTCAATAAGAAAAAACCATTTTATTGGGAATATTTCTTTTATCAACACATTTTTAGCTAGACAAACTTATTCCACTTTTTTTCTAATTCCTGGAACCCATCAAAATTGGTGTTTGTTTTAGTGATTAATTCATCATTGAATCCAATAATCTTTTCGTTGCGCCATTTTTTCAAGTTCGGGAACAGGAAATACTTATGTACATTAGGCTACGTATGCACTTGTTCACTTTTTCATCACCAAGTGTGCACGTTATTCTTTTAAAACATCGTTGAAATGGTGCAATATATTGGAATAATATTCAGCATTATGCGTTCTTTCCTCGTTAAGAAAATAAATTATATTGTTTCATTGTTATCTTATGTGTCGATTTAGGATGGAAACTTAGTCTGTGAAGTTCTCTGAAAAATCTATATTTCAATCAATTAAAAAAACTCAAGACCAACGTTTTAGGAAAAAATCATAGTACCTCAAACCAATCTTACAGCTCTGCAAAGAAAAAAAAAATAAAATAAAATCTGACAATGCAATTTGTCAAAGATGTTGTTATTGGATTGTTTGACCACATTCTTATATTAAATACATGACAAGTTAAAGCGGCAATAAGAATCACTATATGAAAGCCTTTCTTGCGAAAGAGCAATAAAATAGCCTTGGGCATCAAAAAAAACACAACCACAGAAAATTTTGATTTCATATCCAAAAATTTGCTATACGCTGACCATAGCTCAAAATGATTTGCAGGAGCAAACAGTTGCAGTTTCGTGTTGCGGCACTTATTAAAATACTACATCAGCATTTAGTTTTTAGGTTAAGAGATTCAAGACTGATAGAAAGTATGACGTGCCGTAAGATTTATTTGACAATTTGAAACCACTACGCCTCATACTCCATACGCAAAAATTCGTGTTATAAAAATATACCCATTATATGATATAGTAAGATAATGATTAATCTCCATAAAAATCTCCGACTAAAAATGTTGGTCCATCAATAATATTTCTGAGAGAAATAATCCTATATGCTAACAAATTTGCGTTCAGAAATCAAAACTGTTATAAAAATAAAAAATTTACAAATTCTTCCTCAATTAAAGATTTGTTCTCCATTTTCTCTTCTTAGTTTAGGCTAAACCATGACCATAGCTAATGTTTCAAAAATTATTCTCCCTAAAAAGTATGCAATAATTTCGAACAAAAATTCCATAAAAACTAACACGCTTTGTTGTACAAATCTCTTTAAATTTTCTCTCACTCTTGTAAAGAGTATTCTCTTCATAATTTTTCGAGCTTGTGCGAAATTCCGCAAATCCTACATATTGTGCAAGAGAGTTTTACTAATTTGCTTCGTATTTCGAAAAAATACCGAAAATGAGTTTTTCGCATAACATAAAATCTTGATACATCAACATTTGCTGCTGTTGCCGCTGAACCAAAACGTCGTTAACTGTAATTACATCACATGAACCCGAGCAAAAGCTATGTTGTCGAAAATAAAAAGACTAAGCAGAAGAGCCATTGACAGCACGTAGAAGAAGTAGCAACAACTTCGAATTTTGCAATTCGTGTCTCGTTTCGCTGCTCGGAAAAGCGAAAAATCAACGCATATCTCGGCTGTAGGTGCCGATGTTGACAGTAGATGCGTTTCGGACGTTGTATTTAACGGTCGGTTTAACGAAACTGTGAACGGTAGTAGAGATAATTTTTGGAATTTCAACAAAATAAAAAAAAATAAACAAAGTTTTTAGGCACAAAAATTTAAAGGAAAATTGTGTGTGTGCAAAAATAAAACGAAAAATTTCACAAAAAAGTTTAATTAACTTGGTGTACGTAAAAAACAACAATTTTACGAATATTAAATATTAAGCGTTTGCTTTAAAAAAACGCCCTATTTTTACATTCAGTACGAAGTTGAAGAAGACGACTACGACGAATTCATTCATCATAGTTGTCGTAGCCGTTGTTGTCGTAACATTATGAGTTTTACTTACTGCTGTGTACGTGTGTGTGTGTAAGTATGAATTTTCAAAGTTTTCCTTAATTTTCAGTAACAGAGTAGGAGAACACGTTGTGAAAATGCTACGTTTGCGGTTTTAATCATCATTTTCCCGCTTGCTTCCCTCAGGAAGCTATCAACATACAGCATCATGTTCGTTTTGTTTCATTCCATGCATTCGTTGTTGCTCCTCGTCGTCGTATCTCTTCACATAACCTAGTTTTTGACAACTTCATGGCGCACCAACGTCTGAATGGCTTCCTGACTTTATTTCTTTTTTCTTTATGTTGGTAGTGATACTTTCCTTTCTGTACTCTTTTTACTTAAGATTTGATTAATTTTCTACCTCATGTTACGTTTGTATGTAGGGCTACTTTTTTGTTATATTTGCTTAGGGTACACTAAAAAAAAAGTAAATGTGCATCAATGCACAGTGATGGTTAAAAAGTATTTACGGACTGTGCTTGAGAGTTTTTCGTGAAAAATGTCTTTGTTCACCCCAATGAACAATTGTTATAAAATTTTACATTAAGTTAATTACTTGCTTATGTTTACATCGGAATACCATACTCTACTGTTCACTAAAAACGTTCAATAGATGATATTTTGTGGCAGAAATCTTCCTATCTATTTTCAAACGAACAGCACAGTAAAGGGGTTAAGTCTTTGGGCGATCTTGAGTTCCGATCGATATTCGGTAGGCAAAAATGTTCGATGAAAAGGCCAGTCGTAATTTTAAATTATCAATTTTCGACTTAAGTCAATTTCACGTTAAGGATTTCATTAAAACAAAAAAAAAAAAAAAAAACCTACAGATTGACTGCCGCTCTATTTCAGCCGGACTTGAACCCGACTCCTTCGTTTTGAAAACGGTTGTCGAATTTAAAAATTTCCTGAAGGTGGGTCACAAACGGAACATCGATAGATGTGGTTCATTATATATCATGGAACGATCCATTTTTCAGTTGGCTCAGATTTCAACTAGTATATATACAATGTGGAAGGATATGTTATTCCTAAACACTAATGATATTTCGAATAAATAGCGGTACATCGAATTAAGAAAATCACATAATTATGGCCTGTGTATAGTCATTATTTTTAAGTAACGTTAAGTACATTCTTCAAAAAATGCTGTAAGTGCCTGTCGCGAAAGAAAGTTTGTGCCTTCGTTTTATTGGTATCAATAGAAGTCAAAACGAGCTTGATTGCACAGGTATTTTATATTACAGTCTAGTTGTTTAGTAGCGATCAAGTCTCGCAATGTATTTCAAGGGTGAATTGCAATTCAGTGAATCACAAAAGTGATTTTTGCGCACACCTAACGAAAAAGCAAGCCATTTGACCTTACGACGAATGACATTAATAGTCTTCATGTATAATCAGTTGTGAGATGCTTCAGCAGCAGAAGCTTTGATCACCTCACATTGTTTCCAAACCTCTAAGCTCAATTGCAAAGTGTTTAATCAAAACATTTGAATTTAAAATTAATAAATTTAATATTTATTTGGAAAGTTTCAAATCGTGAAAAGTCCGTCATGCGTTCGAATCTTAAGCTCTGAATGATTTTTTTATTTTCCAAGAATTTAAAATATTATAAGTAAAATGAAAATACGTTACACATTTTATCGTTATTTATTAAACGTGCCTCCAAATATCAGCATTATTTCCAAGAATGAAAAAAAAAAAAAAATGTAGAATATGACACTTATGATGTTTTGACACCTTTTATCAGAGGTACTCAATATTTTAGAACACTACCTCCTGCAACATGCCAGCGATATGTTGGATAGCTCAAATCCCAAAAAAGTCGATTTCGAAAGAAGTTGCGCTTTTGACCCACATGTTCATATACTAAATTAGCACTCAATTTCTTTTTTTTTTTAAATTTCGCTTGCACAGAGTTTAATAAATATTTTTTTTCATAGCAATTTTAAGCATATATTAACAGTTCTTATAGAAGCCTTATCCTATTATTTAGAAAATGAAATATCTTAAACTAGTTCCAAGTGACTTTAGTGAATAAAAGCACATGAGAAGACTAAAGTTTATCGTAATTAACTAACACAAAAAATGTTGGGAACTCTGAGGGGTCAATCATACACATCGGCACACAATTTTTTGGATTTTAAGACATATTTTCGCCCTTGTCAAGCTATATGACAAAACGATAGCCACATTGCACCCTCTTTATAACAAGATATATCGTGATAAAGATATAATATTTTTTATATCGATAATGTGATATTTTGCAATACTTGGAGATTGTGGAGATAATACGACTTCGATAAATTTCAAAAATATGATATGAGATATATCTTGAGAACAGTAATATTCAAAGTAACAAGCTCCTACGCAGAACATATCATATCATACTCATTCACTCTGCTCAAAAGAGCTTTCTTAAGAGCTTGAATCTTATTCCTGCATATGTTCAAAGCTTGTCTTTTGAGAAAATATATTTTGGTTTTTATGTAATTGATTCACTTTGTTTGTCTTGATTTATTAGCAATTTTAAAATATTAAAAAGATTGAAAAATTTAAGGTTTTAAAAAGCCAAAACAACAACGCAAATAAAAAAACTATGCAATAGGTGTGTCTAGCTTTTTTTTTTTAACTTAGAAATAAATATAACGCATAAGTTTGACCTTATTATATATCTGCTGCTTACCGCTTAGTGGCATGCCAGTAAATGACGAAACAGCTATTTTAAAATAATTAAATTAAAAAAATGAGAAGTTTGTGATAAACGACTTTGGAGACTTCATGAAATTCACAGTTCGTTAATCTTTTTAGTCTTAAAATTTTGTATTGTGTATTTAGCTCAGTTTAGTTTCCTTGCATAATTTTTGATCAGTAGTAATCAATGCACCGAAATTAATAAAAATTTATTAAAGAGTCGTTCATAAAATACGTCCGCAAAATTTTTGGAACTTTTCTTCCTTACCCACTTGTCCGATCTCGATAATTCCCCTCGCCTCAAAGGACGTCCAAAAGGGATTATGCCCATATTTTTTTTTTTTTAAGTTTTTTCATTTTCTGTGAACAAAAAAAAACAAAAAAATTCTGGAGTGATACTTAAAATATTATGTCCAGAAAGGCCTCGATCCCCCCTTCTCAAGTTGAGCAGTTTTTTTTTTCCATTTTTTGCGACTCTAACACTTGTTGTGAACATCTTTTTTGGACGACCTAAAACCCGTAAGGTGTAGGCGACACTTTTTTCATATACATAATATTCTGACTGAAAAAACATTTCAATTTTAAAATTTTTTTAATTACTCAATAATAAGCTTCTTAGGCGCACCATAAATTTCTTCAAAATTTGTTATTAGAGATTTAGATTGATCATTAAATATATCAATATATCAAATCATTTTAACATACTGACACCATTATATTGGATCGCTTAAAGCAAATATCATGATTAACTTACTTGAATTGAAATTTAAAGAAAATTGATAATTTCTTTCAATGAATGAAATCCTTTGACATATACAACTACATTGAAGCATCAAGCTTAAGCTGTTCATTTTATCATCATTTTGATGAACAAATATTTGTAATTAACCTATTTTTCTCAGTGTTACTTGACATGCATACTGAAGATTTGTTTCTAAGCTGAGCCATACTATTTTTTTTCTTTCATGCATCTAATGTCTGGAAGAATTCAACTTGATTGCCGTATTAATTTCAATTTCTACTGCTGTTGCCTTCATTGGTCTTGGCTTAGTATGTAAAGCAACTTAAGTTTATGTTGCCAACATATTTTTTTTTTGTTTTGTTTTCGTTTTCTTCTTTCTTTTATTTTTTTCTTCTAGTTTCTTTTCATTTATACTGCGACAATATGGTTGCGTATGTTATGGTCCATACTTAAACTCTTGCCATACTGTGTGTTTGCTGTTGCATATATCCTTGTGATTATTTATGTGGTGATTAACTACTTGAAATATTGCCCCAAACTATCTTTGCTATCAAGTGTGCAATAAAATAGTTCAATGATGTATTTATTTCCTCGTTATTTTTAATTTTGCGACAAAAAATTTCAGTTGGGAAATAGTGACGCATTTTCCGGTATTTATGCAAATCGTTAACTATGAGAAGAAAATGCTAAAAATTTAAAATCAAAAGACATTTTTGAAAATAATGTTAAGCAATACAATGGCAGCAAAAGGAAAATATTAATAAATTTAAGGTGAGTCTTATATCATTTCGTTATAAAAATAAGCAATTTGTTAGAATTGAAGTTTCACTAATTTTTTCCAGCTTGTTGCATAGCGTTACCCCTAGCAAGAAGCTCGATTAAAATTTTATATGCAACCTTCTTCTACTTTTAAAAGCACTTAATGCAATATTTTAATGAAATAAAATTTGTCATATTAAACTCAAAAGCGGCCAATTACACTCACCAAAGTCTTTATACTTCCGTTGCTATGTTTCACCCATTCAAACTTTTGAGTAACATTTTCATAAACTCATAAATTTTAGCTAAAATTTTATTTCACTGTCAAGTGCAATCATTTCCATAGCAAATTTCAATTTGAAAAACACAATTCAATGCTAACAACCCACGAAATAAACACTCCAGAAACAACACTTTAACAACTTTTTCATTATTATGACGAACAAACGATGGATCCAACCCAACCGACGAACGAACGAATGAACAAATTGTGTAATTTCCCGCAACATAATTGCGTACTCATTACAACAGTAACAAAAAACACAAAAACAAAAACAACAACAATAATAACAATAGCAACAATTTATGAAAAAAAGTTAACCAATTCAAAAGAAGCGAAACTTTTTTCATTTTTTTTTCAATGGTAAGCCTAACCAACTTTCTAGCTGGGTGGAATTCAAGAGTTTCTTTCGATCAAAGTTTCAAATACGGAAATTTGTTAAGGAAAGGAAAAATCTAAATTTAAATATGAATTTAATTTAATTTTCTGATTGATTTATTTTGCTTTTTGCGGCAATGCAGAAAGTTTTCATTTATTTATTAATTTTTTTTTTGCTTTATAGAAAATAACAACACTAACAACAACAAGAACAATTGCTTGTTGAAGAAAAGCAGCAGAAAATTGTTTAATAAAAAAGAAAGAAAAAATCGAGCGATGCTTTGAGAAAAGTTTTGTTTTTCTTTTTAACACAGTTTTCAGGACTCAAGGGATACTTTACTGCTGTGACTGCCAAGCACAGCAGGCAGTAGCGTAAGGGAATATTGAGTATAGTGTTTAGACAAGCCAGAGCATAGCATTGAAGGTCAGGGGAATTAGGCGCCAAGTTGCAAAAACTCTAAATTGAATTTATTGTTTAAGACTTCTTATGTGGCACAGCCTCTCAACATGTACCGTGGGGAAAACCAAGCAAATATTACTATTTTGTTTTTGATTGAAAGTTTTTTTGGCTTCAAATCATGGTTGACATACGAAAGTAATCATATTTTGAGAATATTTTTTATAGTTCTAAGTAACTCAGAGAAAACTTTTAATTGAATTGTAATAGGAAACATTACCTAATGCATTTACATAATATTTTCAGAAATTGAAACCAACCATCAGATAAAGAGTGTATATCACTCTTACCAGTTTCAATAATTGTTAACTTACACGGAAGGTAAATGAAAAAATATTTCCAAACTAAAAAAATGATTTTTGGTTGAAAACCTCTGCGTAGTTTTCAAAAAAACTCTATAAAATCTTATCATACTAAATATTGATATTTTTTTAAGTCTTATATAATTTTAAACTCAATTATTAACTTAGCGAATAATTTTTGAGGAAGCCTACAAAGAGACACAAAGTAGAATACATTGAGTATTTTTGAAGAATCGAAATTAACTTAATTGTTAATCTCGATATTTTCGAACAAGTAGCAGCAATATTTGAGACCTACTTGTTCAATTTGAATTGTCTAATTCTTAGCAAATTTAACAGGATCATCAGTTTAAGCTTACACAAAGTTCTCTTTGCCCAAGAATGTGTAACAAAAATTAATATATTTTCTATAAGTTTTTCTAAAAATAAGTCCACACTTTATATTTGTCATTGAAAAATTAACAATCGCTGGTTTTTATCCTTTAGACAATATGATTTTCAATAAGTTTTTCTTGGAGCAAGGAAGAATATCCTCAGATTATTGCTTATGAGACTTATACAATAGGCTTTAATAGGCTGAAACAGTGATGTACTGAATTGATTTTTAGAGAGAAAATATAGTTTTTACTGTCAATTTACTCAAAAATAAGGTCATTCCATTTACTTACGCATATTTTGGCAATGTTTATAAAAAAAAATGGTTTAAAAAATATTTAATTTTTGTACGCATATTTCACAAAAATATTTTATAAAAATTTTTTTAATATTTACTAAGAAAATATTGGTAATTATTAGTAATAGCCAAATGAGCCAAATTTTTACAATTGATAGCTTAAATATGGCTAATCGAAATAAGAGTCTGTCACCAGAATCTTGGTGGAGCTGGTTACGAGAAGCCGATAAAAATGTCGATCAATAACTCTGAAAATAAGTCACCAGTTCAAAAATATATTAACCAATGTTGTGACGGAGATAAAATCACATCGATTTCATGCCAAAAAAATCTTCATACGACGACGACGAGATAGTAACCATAATAAAACAAAATTTAGATTATCAAAGCTAGAATTTTACCCCAGATATGCCGACGGGCGCGTTAATGCAAAAACCTTCTTAATTTTTCCTAATTTCTTTTGTTCTGACAGAATAACATACAAAACTGAAGAAAAAATTAAAAAAAAATTATTTTGACTTGGACTTTGAGTCCGCACTAAATTTAGTACGCTCGGCACATCTGAGTAGTAAAGGCAGCATTTTTTTTTAAATTCAAATTGTTTATTACTAAGCAATGTTGATTTACTTAAGTAAAAAAAAAAAAAATTGTGAGAAAAATTATTTGGTGTTTTGGTTAATCTTATTAAAGGAAGCGAGACGTCACATTCATCTTCACACTTTTGGAAAATTTGAATAACAGGTTACGCAGAAACCTGAAAATAATAGGTGTAGTACCCTCAGAATATCCGGGTTAAATCATAATTTTGCCGCTCAAGTCCATATAAAACACGACACATTTTATGTTAACACATTCGATAAAATGCGATGTCCACTGCTTTTGTACCGACAAAATATATAAGGGACAGCTCTCTTCTTTTTGCCTACATAGAAAACGCAAGTTTTTAAAGCTTATGCTTTGTTATAAAAAAAAAACTCTCGAGATGAAGACATTAATTAACAAAATTGAAGAAAATAGAGATCATGCAACTTAACTCAGTCAAGGTAAAGATTTTGCATACGTTATTGGCATATGATTTATTGTTTAGAGCAATATTAAAAAATTTAACTAAATTTGTCATCTAAGTAATAACCATGGTTCTAATTCAAAAATCAAGTTTATATATAGATTCAAAACATATAGGAGAACTTTGAATAAGATTTATAGATTTTAATACTACCTGTATTCATACTCTTTGCAACAAACACATAACAAGTATAAAGCTTCAAAGACAACGTAACAATACAACGGCAAGTCTATTCGCTGCTGAGGACAAAGGAACACAGTGACAATGCTGTCATGTATACATGCATTATTGGACATTCTATCATTTGTTTCATTCATACAGGTTGGAACAATAACAGTTTTACCATGACAATAGTATATTTGAAATATTGCATTGAAATGATTTTGATTTCTTTGCTGACTTATGTTTTTTAACAATAATGTTTAAAAATAATATCGGCTAAATGTTCACCATGGCTTCAGCGGCATGTATGAATTTGTTTGTCTAAATTTAGGATAACATCCTGGCACGATTGCTTTCCTATTCCACCTTACTTTCTCGCTTTTAGGCTTTTGCATTGTTACTGGCTTAATGACAGGGACTTCGTTTTTGAGAAAACCTCAAAGAAAATAGTCCATGGGTATCGATACGCATGACCTCAGTGGTCAATTGACTTCGCGTTATGCGATATAATGAGTTCCGGCAAATTCTCATACAATAAATTTGTTGTATTGGCACGGTCTTGTTGAAATCACATATAGTTCATCTAAGTTCGGCCATAAAAAGATAATTATTACAGTACGATAGCGATTACTTTTCACAGTAACAGTGTTATCGGTATCATTTGCAAGAAAACAAACGAACCAATTATTTTACTTATTAGCCCAAAAATCACACCAAATAGTGACTCTTTGAGAATGCTACCGTTTCTCGACATTTTCTTTTGGGTTTTCATATGGCTAAATTCAAATATTTTGCTTGCTAACATAGCCGCTGCGGTTAAAATGCGTCTCAATCTAAATGTGATTTTTTTTTGAAAAATCTCTAAAAGTAGTGTTTGCTTGTGTATTCAACAGATAAACGTACGGCATTTGAAATTGCTCGGAGGCTTCAATTTCGTGTCGACTGAATTGCTTATTAGTGCATACTCAAATCTTTTGTTAAAATTTGAGGTAGTGTGGTTTCTAAGAAGCTTAATTCACGCGCATTATTTCGATTTGATGTACTTAGGCTCACGGCCACACTTTGACGTGCAACAGTAATGCTTTCAGCAGCAAGGCCTGTACGAGTTTGTGGTGGCGATTTTATATCAGCTATTGACTCAGTTTCTTGGAAATTGTGCACCACATTCCAAATTCTATTGATCTATTGTTAACACCAAAACTTTGCTAATTTTAGCAATTTGTGCCAACATGTATCTATTTATCACTAAAACGATTAATGATTATAAATGACAGATAAAAATATAAAACAATTTTTTCTCTGATGAGGAGCCATTTGTAGCTTGCCAGCATTGCTACATCCCAAAAGTAATACCTTTGATAGCGTTGCTCAATGGTTTTAACTTTTTGGCGATATCTCTCGCCAATCGTTCGTCATCTACTTTACCAAGTTTGTTCGGAAAGAAACTTAGATGCCAAAGCAAGAAATGGATTTTTAGAGGTATATTTATGTATGTCTGTTAGAAATAAATATAATATATAATAAAAACGAAAATGAATAAAAATGATATGAAACAATGACATTCCGTATTTATCTAGTTGTAGCTCTTCAGAAAATCAGTAATAACTGCTTTGTAACCAGAGCTTTTATTCTTCCCAAGAAAATTGGTAACAACTTAAGTGACCAAAACGGCGAAAGAAGTCAAAGTAAATATATTTGTTTGTTAGCTAAATACCTTTTATTTGGTACAAAGATCGACAATTTTTTCTAGCTTGAGATTTAATTTTTAAAATGAAAATAATTCAAGAAAGTTAGAAATTAGCTATATTTCAAAAACTGTTCCAAAAAAAAAAAAAATTGTAGAATTTAGCTGCAGAGAATACAGCGCAGAAAAGTATGCTTTATTATATGATTGTTTTGTATTCAAAAATTACATCAACGCACAGAAGGCGTTGGTTGGATCGGTTAGTGCGTAGTATAGAAATCGTTGCTCTTAAATAAAAAAAAAAATTTGTAATATATTTTCAATTATATATATATTAACAACATTAGATTTTTTTGACTTTTCGGAAAACTAAGATAATACACATTAGTCGCTTTTAGACCAAGATTCTCCAATTTCCAACTGAGATATTTAAAATTCAAGTGTATGTGTTTTAATTTTTGTGTTTTTGTGTGCTCAGTGCTGCTGAGTAGGCATCATAAATCATTCAACATTTTCCTATAGCTTCATTTTATGTCAGTGTTATTTATACTTCTGTTCAGACATCACAAATAAAATTTACTTTCTTGCTAAACTCACTTTCGATCGACTGTATTGGTAGCATGTTTCTTACTAATCTGAAATCGAATTTAATGCTGGTATTAAAATTTTGACAAGACCAATGAACGCACGTTTCTGAAGTACACTAACAATGCCTTTGACTGTTTGGTTAACCTTTTTTGGCCAAAAATTTAATGTGGTTTTGATTTAAGTTTGTTGCTGTCAGTAATAAATTTCACTATTTCAAGTTTTGCCTCACTATTAAATTGCTTTTCATTTTCTTTGCTGTGCGATTATGTATTAATTTTCTGGTTGCTGTTATGGTATAGCCCAAAGTAGAGTATGAAATTTAAATCTGGTATTTATTTTCCATTCATTGAAATTTGAACATCGTTAAAATTGTTCAAAGAAAATGGGTTTAAATTTTTGCCGCTTCAGAGGGTACGATAGATAGGTAATTTTCAAAATAAATTAATTATGTAACTAGATGGCAGTGTATCCCTATAAAACAAGCAAGCATTTAATGAGAGACATAAAATATTTATAACTCAATCAAGGGTATTCCAAAGAAAAGGCTTAAAATTAACTGTAAATTTAACTTAGTTACACAGTAAACTTTAAGTATCATATTTGTCTGCTTATTGGCATATGACAAAGAATGATTGCCTTATAATGGTATTATTATTATTTCGTACCTTTTTTGTTGTTAAATTCATCTAAATATAAATGCCTAAGTTCTCATAATTTTTTGAAAGTATAAAAACTTAGTAGCAAATATTAAAAAGCCATCTAAGTAAAAATAAACTTAATTCAAGTTAAAGAATTTCAAACTAAAAGTAGGTGTGGTAAAAGCAATTTATAAAGTGTCAGATGTCTCAAATGTCAATTTGGGAGATTGCACTCTGGTGTGCAAAATTAAAATGACAGAAATATTGATATTGAAAGAAGTAGTTTATTTTCATAATTTTCAGTTTTTCATAACTTTTTCATTTCATTTTTGTCTTTTACTTTTTCTTGAACCATGGATTTCACTTACTTGCCTTATGTCATCTTTCTTTGCATATTTTTACACTTCCTTGTAATTTTCATTTCGTTTCCCTTTTTTAATTTTATTTTTCTTAGCAATTTGTACGAATTCACAGTCTCTTGTTCAATTGACTTCCGTTTCCGTTTACAGAAAGACTTTAGTTCAACATTTTTGTCGCTTGACTTGGATTTACAGAGTTTCCGAAATAAGGAAATTATATCTGTTTTTGTTTTTGCTGCTGTAAAGTTTTTAGTTTGAATTCAAGGAAAAATAAAGTAAAGTGGTTTTGTTTTACAAATGGCGGTATAACTGAAGATAGAACAATAAGAATCTAATTTAAAAACTTCTTACTGAAAGCGTAGTGCAGAATTTGCTTAAGATATAACAACAGTAGTGAAAATATCATGTTATTTCAAATTAATATAAAAAGCGAGCGAGCGAGTTTTATTGAAGGACAGAAAAATGAAGTAAAAAATTCACTTAATTTGTACATTTTCAAAATTAATTTCTGAATACTTTACGTACAAAAGAGAACTTACTCAAAGGGAAATATATATTCGTTTCACTTAAATAAAATATTAAATGAATGTAAAAAAAAAGTTATTTATCACAGCAGATTGCAAGCAAACTGTATTAACAACAGCCATCCTTTTATTGATATGACAGAATGAAATCCTTGTGAATGCTGCAATTGCAATAAAACGTTTTACAACAGCTGGGTACGTAATTAAAATCCTGTATTTATACGTACGCAAAATATAATATTTTTCGCTTAATTGCTATCGATTAATGAGCGAATAAAAGAATGAAAGAAGAGTTTTTATTATTCAGGTCAAGCATGCTAAAAGAGTAAATAAAAAAATTTTATTAGCGGATGCAAGCAGTGGACTCCTAAAAAAAACTTAAAATTTTTCACTTAAGAAATCCTTGCTGTGCTAAATCGCAAAGTATTTTATTAGAAAATGCTGTTTTCGATTAAATTGTTTTCTCCTACCCCTTAAAAATGTGCGTTTCCTCTGATTTTTTAACTTTACTCGTATACTGTAATAAGTCCCAGCCAAGCTAATTTGAAACTACATTTTTCTTGCAAAGAACTTGATATATGCGTGTACATTAGGGTGTTTTTTTAAGCTTTTGGAGAAGGATTTTATATATTTTTTCCTATATTATAGCTTGAGGAATAAAAATATTTGTCCCAACATTTCAGCTTCCTAGCTCAAACCTGAAAACTGCGCGGACAGAGTTTATGTCCACTTCCGTTGAAATTCAACGAAAAAACTGACTTACTAAAACGTAGAAAAAGTCTGCCTTAAGTGCCAAGATATTTAGTTGAATGGGGGACGCCATTCACTGTTGTTAAATTACGACAACATTTTTTGTGTGACTAAAAATGCGGAAAAAATACACCCGAAGGAGGTATTTTATTTTTTTTTTTTAATTTGCGGTCCTATATGCCTATATAATAGAATCGGGCTTAAAGAAAATTCTCCCAAGATTTCAGCTTCTTAGATCAAACCTGCGAACGGCGCATCTACTTTGTTTCCTCGTACAATTCATATGAAAAACGAAAAAGCAAAACAACGAAAAACAGATTTTTTTGCACTTTTAGTCACACGAAAAATGTGGGCGTGGTTTGACAATAGTGGGTGGCGGCCTTCATTCAACTAAAAATCTCAAAACTCTATATCTTGGCACCTAAGGCAGACTTTTTATATGTTTTAGTAAGTCAGTTTTTTCGTTAAATTTCAACGAAATTGGAAATAAATTCTGTCTGCGCCATTTACAGGTTTGAGCTAGGAAGCTCAAATGTTGGGACAATAATTTTTATTCCTCAATATAGGAAAAAAGAAATAAAATCCCTCTCCAAAAGTTTGAAAAAAAACACCCTAATGTATATGTTCCCAAATTAGTGTTTGATATTTTATTTTCAAATTTTTAAGTCGTTCATAGTCTTTTTAAATTTATTTAGCTCAATAGAGGAGAAATAAGATAACTCAGCTGACTGCACATGTTCGTCTTTTATATCAATTTTAACGAAAGTTTGTTTCTAAAACTGTACTTAAATGTATTTTATCAAACTTTTCAGTTTTTGTTAACATTGGCTTGACCTCAAAATAAAAACATTTCTCAATAAATTTTTTAAGTATTATAATTACATATGAAATGAATTAAATATAAAAACCAAACGCATTTCGCAAAAATCTATATTTAAAAGAAGAAAATATGTTATTTTAGGCAATATTCTATATTCTGTAAAATTATCTTGTTTGATAAGTTCACTCTCTTTCGCATGAGAAGTCATAATTTTTGTAAGAAAACTTCAGTAACAACCTGAAATATCATTTTAGCCTCTCTTCAATTAACTATTGAAATAACTGAAACTGATTTGTGTTATCCAATTATGTTCTACATATGTGTTTACTATTCTATGCGTTTTGATATTTTATCCAAGAAAATATTTTATATCACACTGCTTAAAAAACTTTATATGTTTCAAAATTAAAAATAGAGCATTGGATGAACCCAATAGGCAATTAATAAAATGTCTATACGTTTGTGAGAATTTACGTCCTCCAAGCAAACAAAATACTTAAAATGCACCGTAGAGTAAGCTTTTCAAACAAACTACATAGCTCCATAAGCCAATATTGGTCGCACAAAATAACATCAGAAAAAATGAGCAGGCTTGAATTTTATACACGAAAAGTTATAAAATAGTGCAGTCGGTGTGTTAACTAGTACGTCAAATATGGCTATTAACGAAAAAAAAAAAAAAAAATCTGAAAAAGTACCCTTCTACTGTTAATTGAGTGTAAGGTTTAATTTTTCATTTTTGGTATGGACATCTTAACGGTCTGACTAGTTTTTTTTTGAATCATTTATGATATATTTTTTTATTTTAAAATAAGACATCAATCTGTACTTGTATTTTCCTCAGTAATCTTTAAAAATGCTTAAAATACCCACAAATTTAAGTCACTAAGCAAAATCACTCAATTTTTGATCGAATGTGGCATAGGGTTTGAATTTATAAAAAAATGTAAAATGAAATGATATATCAAATGAATCTTCAATATTGTTATAGAAGCTATTAAATTGCTCCATTAAAATTACTAATATTTGTATTATAAATAAAAAGAGGAAAAATTAACAAACAAAAATTTTTAAAATTTACGCGCTTATGGACAAAAACTTGCAGTAGGAGGAGAAACTCAATGCCGTTTCTAAATTAACCCAATACAGCATGAACTCAATTCAACTGCTGCGAGAGTACGAAATGTAAATGAAAAGCAGCTGCATGAAATTCTATCAAATTTAAAAAAGAAAAAGATAAATTTTATTGCATGATTTGCATGTAGATAGAAAAGGCGACCACAAATACCATTGCAAAAGCAAAGCAATGCAAATGTGGGAGAATGCAAATGTTGATGTATTAGTGATATTATGACTGGTATAGCACACACGCATGAGCATACACTTACCAATGAAATATAAAACTTTGTGTAACAAACGAATGACACTCAAACAATTTGTGAATTGAAGTTTATTTTTTCCGCAATTGCTGCTGCTGCTATTTTTTGTTGCTGCAATTGAAATGATTACAAATCACAGGAAATACAATTACACACCAACATACATGCATACATAGCTGCACAGATGCACGCAATAATGTTGCAACCAATATACAAACAAATGTAGCAAAAACCATGCAACGTTATGATTTGCACAAATTCAAAACCGAATAAACAAAAATAGCGACAAATATTACTTATATGCGTTATTGTTGTAGTTGGTGTTGGTGTTGTTGTTGCTGTTGTTATATTGCAATGCATTGGATTTTATGTTGAGTCCCGCTTGAACAACATCCGGTGTCCTCGCACACATCATTGTAGATTTTCAGTCTTCCAAACGCACAACTGCATTATCATCATCATAATAGTAGCAGAAGCAGTATCACCGCCACTTGATCCTCGCTGCAAATGTTGACACAGCTATTCAACCATTCAACTATTCAACTGTTCACTCAACTGTGCAGCTATGTATGTTTTCATATGAGCGAAAGCAAAAAAGGATGCTCTGCTGATTACTTTTTTCTTTTTTGATTTTGATGTTTCATTTTAATCTTTTTTTCGTTTTAAAAAAGAGGGAAATTTAAAAACCATGCATGATGCATATTGAAAACTATCTGTTTTGGCTAAAAATAAAAAGAAAATATTTGATTTGAAAATTATTGAAATTTTTATTGAATTATTTACGAACACAATGTCAAAAATAGCGCACTTTAAAGTTTAAAAGGAGCAAGCTAAAACAAAAGCTTGATTATAAATACCATAAATTTTTTTTTAATTCTTTTCAAAATTTTTCATTTCTGAATTATACTCCTGGCATTTTGAGATTATTAAGAAATTGAAAGAAGTGTCATTTTAGTTACACTATTTCTCATACGGTTTACTGTAAAGAATTTTGATTAGTTCATAGAACTTTCTTCAAATTCCATTTGACATTCATTGCTCCATAGGGTCGTCATTAATGGTAATGACAAAAAATGTCCCATTATGGTTGCCAACTGAATATAAGGCGTGTATCACATACCATGTCAAATTAAAAAAATCTACGATGCACGAAGAACAAAAAACAAAAAAGACAACGAAAGCGTAAAAGGAAAATTAAATAATAGCAAACATAAAAGATACTCGTAAATGAACAACATTGACTGTATCTCTCACTGAGTCCTTTGTAGTTGTAATTTATGCTACTCTACTGTTTCTCCTTTTTTTTTTGTCATTTAACGCCCATGATGAATCTGTGAGGTGGACGCACATTATTAACAAAAAAAAAAAAAAAAAAATGGAGCACATGAAGGCGTTGGCTGTGACACAAAAAAAAAAAAAAAAACAACAACATCATAAACAGCAAAAAAAAAACACCGTAATAAACAAAGCGTCCAGCAGTTAGTCAACTTAAGGACATAAAAACAGAGTCAAACATATACAAGTAAATGCGCCTAAAAGTATGCTACAGAAAATTTATTGAAGCACTGAATTTGCATGCGAAAATTGTTGAAATTACAAGAGCAAAGACAACAACTACAAGAATATCAGAAATGTATACAAAAATTAAGCAATGTAAATTGTTAAATAAAAACAACAGCAAGCAAAAAGCAACAAAAAAAAAAACTGTGAAAAAAATCTGTTGAAAATTTATGGTTTTTTTTTTTGACTTCATCAAAATTAAGATAATTTTAATAGGCTGTTAATGTTGTTGTTGGTGCTATTAATACGGTTCTTACAAGATACTTTACACTTAAAAAAATGGTATAAGGACATAACTTAAAGAAAGCAGGTGTTGGTGCTCAAGTATGCAAGAAACGGCATTATTAAAAACGAGTATGTGCCCCGAAGAAAATTCTTTCCTAAAACAACGTGTAAGCGAAAACTTACGCTAGACTTCTAGTTCAAAATACATATTATGTTAGCATCATTTCTAGGTTCGATTGTATATATTACACCTAAATTTAAAAATATAATTAAAAAGCAAAGAGATCATCTCTGCTGTCTATCGCAATCATTTCGCAAGTAAATATAACAAAAATTACGAAATAGATCGATGTTGCAATACGATTCGCTCGCTTTTCCAAGCCAAATAGTTTTTCTTACAGTGTATAGATAAAATACTGTTATGACTGGTAACAGATTTTTTCTCTTTGTAACACAGCGTACTCACTTTGCTTTCATGTTGTATAAAATTTATTTAAGATGTTCACTCTGGCGTATGAGTAACATTCATTTACCTTTTTTTTTTTATAATTTTTATGTAATTGTCGTTGTTACTGCTGTACTTGTTGTTGATACGACTGCTGCTGTCAGTTTGTTTTAAAACAATTTACTTGATTGCTTAATGTTTCTTTATTTTTATTTTTTAATTTAATTGAATAACATTTTTGATGTAAATGAAAGAAAAGTAAAAAGACTAGAAAATATTGTGTGCCAATTATCTCAGAAGTCTTACAAGGACGCTATTAAAGTAAATATAATAAAGATGAAAATAAGCTTCATTAATATGCTTCTTTATTGTTTATATTTTAAAATATATTGTGATCAAAGGTAGAAAAAAGAACAAAAACTTCAAAGTCGTTGAATCTTTATGAAACTTTTGTAAAATTTGCTTAGTAAAACTTGGAGCTTGGCGATAAGGCAACGTGCTTTCTTTTTGGTTGAATGTGCTTGCTAATATTCTAAATTATACAACTTGTTGTTATAAAAATAAACCTATATAATCTTTAATTGATTATGAAAAAATCCCCGCTTCTTGTGCGCGAGTCATTACTATTTGCTAAAAGTAAATTTATGCTGGAAATCAATGCACACATATCTATTGCAGAGTGATCTTAACAAAATTCTTACTGAATATTTTAAAACCACTCAGAAATATTTTTATAGGTATAATGCCTTTAAGGTGGCATGTCACAAAGGAAAAAACTTTTGGAAAATTCAAAGTAAAATTTTTCAGGGACAATATTTGATTCAAATACGTTTGGGGCTTTTAAATATTTAGTACAAATTATTAATTTATAAAGCAACAGCAAGACTGGGAATATAAAACATTTGATTGTAGAACACTTCACATTTTCTCATAAATTAATGTAAGAAATAAATGTTTCTTAATAATGACTCACTAAAATTGTAAAACTGAATTTGAAGAAGAATGCAATGCGAAATGTTTAACTAAATTCGGCAAAAAAACACAACTTGGCTCAGGAAAAAAAAAAATTAATTTATGTTGAACATAGTATGCTCTAATTATTCAAAATCGAGTGTATGAAATGGAATAATTATCTATTTTAATACAAACGTGATTTATTTTCCCGTAAATATATGATTTATCAATTATTCATAATAATAGCTATAAATTTTCGGAAAAGTCTTATACTTCTGTAGGTAAACCGAAAAAACTGTTGGAACATGTACTTTATGTGCTATTTGATATATTTTGAGTTGATTTGGCAAAATTTTAAAATCTCATCACAAGTTGATAAATGTATCATATTAAAAGTGAGATCTTAATACTTGCAATATTTTTAAAATTGTTATTTCTTTCGAAAATTTTTAAAAAATTCTGAAGTGAAGATGTGGAGATCTCATTACGTTTTTGTTACGTTTTTTATTTTTTTTTGTGCAAATTTGAAAAATGTAATTGTAAAACATTTAAATTTAAGATTTTGCTAGTTTTAAGGCTTAGCTCAAATATATTTTAGAATTTAAGAAATAAAAAAAAAAAAAACTGTTTAAAAAAGGCAGTTGGCCGGCCTTCTTTATAATTTATGCATTTTTCGTAGTGTTGATATTTACATAGATATAAAATACTATAAGAATTCACTCTCTAATATTTTGTTGACTGACTTGCGAATTTTACATTATACATCTATTGGTTATATAATTATCGTTTTAGTAGAATTTATTTGAAAAATATTTACACAGAATATACCAATTGATCGCAATGCATATCACTTTCATAATCCAAATCTTATCTTATCTGGAATGTTCGGTGGATATCCCTCCGTAAATTGCTTTTTTCGCGTACAGCATAAGGTTAAATAACTATTTGAGAAGCAACCTTTACAACATTATTTTTTTTTTAAAAAAGTGTAATTGCTGTCCGCTAAAATTATATAAAAACATTTATAATCATACTTTATTTTAATAAAATCGTAAATATCTTCTAAGGCCAGATGTAAACGGAATCAAAGCACAATGTCTGTGAAGTTGGCCCAGCATTTTTCATATTTATGAAAAAGCAGCCTTGTGCTGTAATGTGCTCAGGATGTGCTGCCATGTGCCGTAAAGGATATAAAATTATTCCTGGACTTTCGACCTTTATGAACAAAAACAGCACAACCAGTGTTTTTTGGAAAATCGACAAATGCTGGGCCAACTTCACACACATTTTTGTATGAAAAATAGTTTTTTGCAAGTTTCATATAGCAAAAGTTGAGATATTTTTTTTTTATACGGCACATCGCAGCACAAGTCGAGCACAATACAGCACAACCAGTTTTTTTTTGAAAAATCGACAAATGCTGGGCCAACTTCACAAATTTTTTTTATTAATTTTTTTGACTAAATACTTAAAATTATTTTTTTTGCGATACGGCACATCATAGCACAAGTCGAGCACAATACAGCACAACCAGTTTTTTGTGGAAAATCGACAAATGCTGGGCCAACTTCACACACATTTTTGTATGAAAAATAGTTTTTTGCAAGTTTCATATAGTAAAAGTAGAAATATTTTTTTTTGCAATACGGCACATCATAGCACAAGTCGAGCACATTACAGCACAATATCAAAAGTTTGAAAAATCGAAAAATGCTGGGCTAACTTCACACTCAAAAAATGTTTTTGTTCACAGACATCAAAGCACATCAACTATTGAAAGGGACAAATCGCGGAGTCCTGATTCAATTTCTTCATAATTCCTTGTTTTAAAACATTCACCGAAATTTTTGTAAAATTGGAACGTCAATATAAATTCTGCCATTTTGAGAAAAAAAATTAATTGTATCGAAGTGTAATTTAAAAAAAATTAATGAAATTTCATCAATGTACGCTCACAGTATATTGTTAAGGTTGAAAAATATTCTACCTTTGCAAGGTTGCAGCGCTTATTTAAAAAATTCAAAATTGTTAGGCCTTCATATCTGCGAAGCAATAATATATGGAGAAAATGGCAAAACGAATTTGATACATATTTTCATTCAAAATAAAACAAAATTTTTTTTTTCTTAAATTCTATTATAAATTTATTTAATATTTTACATATATTTGGACAGTAAGCAGCTGCAAAAAGTACATTATACGACGTTTAGAAAGTTCACATAAAATTAGTTTTTTCCAGAAAAAAAAAAAAAATTTTTTGAAGTACACTCAAAATCATATATTTTGCGTTCAATTCTAAAGCACACATATGAAAATAGAGAAATAAAGACACCAAATTGATAATCCTATACTTAACTTAACTTCACATGTTGTGTCTAAACTTAATTCTTAATGGGCAACTCATAAAAACTAGCAATTGGCATTTTGACCATTTATGCATAAATAATTTTAAGCCATTTAGTTTCTCATTTTTATAGGTCACTTTGGAAGATTTCGTGGAAGTAGAAAATAAATTACAGTGCACAAAACTTAAACTATTTGAAACTATAAGCTGCTTAATTTACTTTTTTGTTGTGTGTAGAATTACTTATGTTAAGCACATGTTTGCAAATAGTTTAGCAAGAAAAACAAATTGCTCATAAATAATGCAAAAAGTTAAAAAATATTGATAATTTGCTAATTTAAAATTTCTAAATTTGACCTTTTTCATAACTGAGCAAGTTTGCTACTTCACTCAGTCAGTCAGTCAGTCGGCCAGTTCAAGCAGTCACTGAACCATACAACCATAGAAAGTCGTCAAATGATCATCATAAAACTGTTAACAATAACAATAAAATTTTCGTTGCTTTTTCTCTTTTTTCTTGCCTTTTTCTTTTGCTTTAAATTTTAATTCGACCTCCCCCATTTTATCGTTTTTTATTTCTTTTTTTTGCTTGTTCTTACAAGAATTTATGAGAAAAAAAGTTTTTTTTTTTCTTAAAATTTTTCATTTGAAAACAGAGAAAAACAAATGACTAGAGTATGAATTATTATTCAGTTTTTATCACTTTTCTGCTGTTGAAATTATAATGACCGCAAAAAGGACATTCACTCGAATGGCTTTTACTCATTCACTTTCTATGAATGTGGTTGGCTTTACTGTTTGATTTGAGTTCTTTTCTTTCAACTTTTGAGATTCAAACCGCAAGTTTGCGAAAAATAAATCCTAAGTACAACAAAACAAATGTAAGAAAATCACAAAATAAAAATAAAGAGAGGAAGAATAAATCTCTGTTGTAGCTTGGAAGATGTGTTGCAATGAAATATATAAAGAAATTTGCATTTTTATAGAAAAACTTTCACAGAAATAAATCTCAGCAAATATCTTTGCTCAAAGCATTTGGGGGCATGAAAATTTCTTTCAAATTGTGTCATCACTGCCGCTGTGTGGTTGTTCCTTCGCTATCTTTGCCAGAGCACTTAAGATAGAGATGCCAACTTTTTCTAAATTTTTCATTTTTAAGAATTTTCCACAACGTCTGCTAGCTCCAGCTAGCACTTGGTGTAGCGGAAAAATAATTTTTAATAAGAGTTAACAATTTTACTTGCATTTATGCAAATGAAGGCAATTAATTTTTACTATGGGCAATAGTAAGCACTTTACTATTTTTTTTATCACGTCACTATCTTCACCACATTTGTGGGTAGGGGATGGTGGGGCTAGTTTTAACGCTTTTTGAAAACTAAGTTCTAGCTCTCATAAGTCAATGATTATTTTTTTAACTTCGTCTATCTACATATATGATATAGTTTGTATGTGTAGAATTAGGTCCATATATTTTGTAGTCTTGTGTTTCCAAAATGTTTCTTAAGACTAAATATCTTCTGAGAATTTTAGATCTGCACCAAATTACATCAAAATTGGTCGATTAGCTTAGCATCGCTTTACTGAAAATAAATTTCTTAACTTAGAAACCAAATTTCATTAAAATATTAAAAACAATAATAAATAATAATAAAAAAAAATCCTCATATGCAACTTAATAAAGAAAATAATTAAAGTGGCTTGTATTAAAAAGTTGTAAGAAATAATTTTCTGAATTGTTATGCGTAGAAATGAGGCTTTCCAGTTTCCATCCTCACACCAGCTATACTTTCTTTTGAGATTGCCGATTTTTGTTGTTTCCATTTAAGTTTCACAAAATCTAAAATTGATTTTTGTCACAAAACAAAAAATTAATCTAGCAACTCTAAATTTCAAACAACAAGTGGAAGCATCGGTTACTGCAACAGCAACTTCTCAGTTGTCGTTGTCGTTGTTGTTATTGTTGCTTTCGTCATCGTCAACCGCTGGTATATCGTTATGACATTAAAATCCATTGCAATAAAGTAAAATTCATTCATTCATTCATCACCAGCTGTACTGACTTGCAATGCTATTAATTTTCGGCATTATTTCATTGTTGTTGGCTGTTGTTATTTGATTAGCTTAGTTTGTAGTTCTTGTTGAAAGTTCTTCAAAAGAGAGATTTAAATAGGTTTTTTAATTCCTCGAAGACCTTAAAGTAGTACTAAGCTATTTATGTAGGATGTTCTGAGTAATCCCAAAGATAATATTATATGAAAGAAATTTACTTTTGAAAAAATTTATCAAATACCATAATGCTGTAAATAAAGTTTTTACCAATTAAATTTTTACTGTCAGAGCTTATGCTCTACATAATTGGTTTTGTCTCACTAAATGTTATATAAATTAACAAAGTACTAATTCACTGCATTTTGCATATGCTTTGTGAGTTTGATGGAGTAAATGATTCTTTCAACTTCAGCAAACTATTTTTGTTATCACAAATATTCTATAAAGAAAACCAATTTCACATTGTTATTTTAATATAATTTTAACTCAAGTAGAAATTTAATCTATTGCATACCTTAGGGCGCCAATAAGTTATGCAAACATAAGACAAATAAATACAAGAAAAAGTATTTAATTTTATTGCTTATGCAAGAAACATGTAAATTGAGTAAGAAATAAAGAAAAATGGCTGCACGTGTAAAGTGTGTACTGTACATACAAACTACCACACAAATACTTACAGTGGTATGTACATGCAATAATTATAAAATAAACAACAACAAAAAGTTTGTAGAAATAAAAGCAGTCTTAACTGAAACCAGAATATTTTATATAATAAATGCGAACAATGTGAGTAGAGACATAAAATGAGAATCCGACAAGTGCATGTGTGTTGAATTGCGATCATGTACGAGTATGTATGCAAAATTTACATTAATTAGTGCCCAAATGTATGCAAGAAAATATTGCATACTCCAGCCCAGTTAACAATTTGTAGATTCTTGAATCTTCCAGACGGTTGTTTGATAACTGATATTATTTTTAGTTTCAATATTGAAAGTAATAACGCAAAACTACAGGAATAGTTTTCTTGGGAACTTTCTTGAATATGATATTTATGTCTAAAATGATATTTCGCCCTGCAACAAGGAAAGGATTTCTATTGTCAATCTAAGCTACTATAGCTATTCGAGGTAAATGTCGCATTAAAGTTTCTTTCTTTCATTTTTATACCCTACACCGAGGGTATATTCACTTTGTACATCCGTTTGTAACACATAGAAGGAGGCGTGGCAGGTATGGAAAGGTATATATGTATATTCTTGATCAGTGTCACCACCTGAGTTGATTTCGCGATGTCCGTCTGTCTGTCTGTCTGTCTGTCTGAAAATGGGCGAAATCGGTTAACGGACACGCCTACCGCCCATACCCTATGTATATATACCCAGGTCAATTTTGAAAAAAGTTGCAGCGATTTTGATGAAAATTGGTGATTTGATGCACATGTGAACAACATTAGGATTAGGTTAGCTTTCAAAGTTTCCTACAGGGGCGTGGCACAGCCCTAAATTTTAATCTTCATACCACCATATCTCGTAAGCCGTGCAAGATATTGTTATGAAATTTGGTAAGCGGGTACATTTCAAATATATCTTGAATTGTGATTAAAGTCGGTGGAATCGTAAAAGTGGGCGTGGCACTTTTCAACAGTTAAAAATTTTGATTCTATATATCTCAAAAGTGGCTTAAACGATTTTCATAAAAAGTTTGGAGATGATGCCGTTGGAAGCAGTCATCAATACAAGCTCAGCCACTTTACTGAAAAAACTCGATTAAGAGCGTGGCACAGCCCACAATATTTATAAACGTTATATTAAGAGAACTAACAACGTAATCGTTATGAAATTTAATAAAGCAGATATACTTTCTGTAAGGTCTTTTATTACAAAAATTTGGTACAATAGTACCTGGGGGCGTGGCACCTCCCATATAAGCAAAAACTGTTTATTGTTATAAATAGTGTACTAAGAGAGTAATCTTCATAAAATTTGGTGTTTAGATGTCAGTTACTATAGGCTTTAAAAATAAATTAGTTTTGATAGAATTGCATCAGTGGGCGTGGCACCTCCCATATTAACATAAATTTGTAAGCGCTGTTTTAAGTGAACTATTGCAGCAATTGCTATGAAATTTAATGAAAGTGGTTCAGTTGCTATAGAGTATATCTGAATCAAAAGTGGCTGAAATAGCACCAGTGGGCGTGGCACCTCCCATACAAATAAAATTCGGTAAGTGGCATATTTATCGAAATAAGTGAGCAATCATACTAAAATTTGGTGTTAGGGGTTTGCTTATGAAAAGCTATTTCTGGATCAAAACCGGACTGGATTGTACCAGTGGGTGTGTCACCGCCTTAAATTTTAAATCAAACTGCAGCATATATCGCAAACTATACAAGCTATTGTGCTGAAATTTAATATGAGGATGTCGATCACAAATATAATTTTTTGAACCAAAAGTGGGCGGAATTGAAGAAGTGGGCGTGGCATATTTCAAATTTTTAATTTTTATTCGATTTTTTCAACATTTTCCATATTCTTTCGACTTTTTCAACCCTTTAACTTTTTCTCTTTCAACTTTCTTCATAAGTTTCTTTATCTTTTCGACTTTTTCATCAATTTTGAATTGTTTCAAATTTTTTCAACCTCTTTCATTTTTTTTAGAGTTTTTCAACCTGTCTCAACTTTTTTCAACATTTTGCATATATTTACGACTTTTCAACATTTTTCAACCTCTGTCAACCTTTCAAACATTTCACATTTTTTTCGACTTATTCAACCTCTTCAACGTCTTTTTAACATTTTATGAAAAGGTACTTTCAGTGCAGTGTAGGGTATTTGAGTTTCGGCCTCGCCGAAAATAACACTTTAACTTGTTTTTAATTAGAATTAGTTTCATTGCATCTAGAATTTTGGCAGTCAATCTAGAAATTTATTAATTTTGTAATATCTTAAAAGTCTTGACTACATAAATACATATAATAATATCACTTTTTTAGTATAGAAAAATCCGATTTAGTGAATTCAAATAAATCTTGAGCTCTTAACAGGACCTTATTTGAAGTTTTTCGCTTTATGTGTAGACTCAGATGCGAGGAAGGATTATTTCAAAAACATCAAAATATTCAATTTAAAAAATAAACAACAGTAATATGATGGCATAAGGCAGCTTACCATTTTTATTTAAGTGTGAAATATTTTCAAAAAATATAACGCCCGATCAGCGTTGAAAAATGTTTACTGGGAGTGCTTCTATTGTACGAATAGTAATAGTTAGTATAGGTGTTGCGGAACCAAGAAAGCAGCAAGGCATGCGAAGAATAAGAATAATTTGAGAAAATTAAACCACACAAAAGAAAACACATACAAGTACAAAAACATAATTACACATCCATGTGCATACGTACATTTTTGTATATAAACTTCCACTTTTTGTTGCCAAAGAAAGTTTATTGCGCTACAAAATTAGGTAAGCACTATAGTTGATGTTAGTACGCGCCCAAATTTATGCAGCAAATGTTTCTTTTGTGGCACACTTTCTGCGAGACAAAGAATTTTATTTGAAAACAAATTAAATTGCTTTAATTAGCGAATAATGGAAAAGTTTTACACATAACTTCACAATTTAGTCATAAGAAAATGTGAAAAGACAATGAATTCTTCATTATAAGTTTTGTGCTGCAATTACGCTATGGGGCTTCACATACGTTACGTATGTACATATGCAGTTGAGAAATGATTTATTTGCATGTTGCATCAGCAGAAAATTTCAGGCTTCGTATAGAAATGAAAATATTGCTGTATTTAAAAATGTCTGTCTCATAGTAGGCACTAAAATGGATTCGTTTTTATGACAAACAAAAAATCAAATGTATTTTCTTTATTAAATAGCTCAAAATTGTAAAAATTATTTAGACTCACGTCTGAAATCTCAGTGACTTCCGCAGTTTCGATAAAAATGTTCTAATAACAGCATACTTGTGCCTACTTCTGAGTTGCTAGTTTTTGAGTTATATCGCGAATTGAAAAGCTTGCCATTTTAAGATGACTATCAAAAATTTTTAATACAATTCATCTTGTTTCTGAAAGTCAAAAGTATAAATTATAATATTTAAGTAAAAGTATAACTAATAATATTTTAAATTAAAATTACAATATAGATAATAATATGTTTAATTTTGCATATATTCTCAAAGTTTCTACATAAATTTAGAGCGTTATATGTACATTTGGGTGCTACAAACCAAAACTAATTTTGAACTGAAACGGGTCAACGAAAAATGAATATAAAATTTAAAAAACATCTACTTTTAACAATAAAAACTTCAGCAAAAGTAAACAGTGCAAACTAAAAAATATCAAAAAAAAAAAAAAAATAAAACAACGAAGCAAAGTTTCTTTCAAGTTAACAAACAGTTTCACTGCTGGGCGATACAACTTTTACTGCAATTTACAAGTACAACAAGAACTATTACTTTCAACATACACTTACATAAAATATTATAATAAAACAACAAAGCAAAAAGTGTTAAAAAAACTTTTCCAAGAAACTGATAGTCAAAGGAAAGAATTTCATCAAATGTCGAGAAAAAAATCAACAGCATCATTTGTTATATTACTCTTTATTAAATTTGAAATTCTTTAAAGAAAAAAGTAAACTAATTTTCACAAATACAACAGTCTGCTGAGAAAATGAAGACAAGCAGCTATCGTTTGAGACTTTTTTCTTACACAAATTAAAATTTTTGTTAAAATTGTGGAATTTTTTAAAAAAATTTGTAATATTTGTAAAGAAATAGTAAAGCAGCACAACAAAGCCAATGAGAACATCAGTAATAATAGCTAAAATTTTATTAAGTCACAACCAATGAACTGGCGGTTTCACTCAACTATTGACAGTCCATGAATGGTACTCATGTTAAAGTTGACAAGAAATATTAAGAAAACTTTGAACATAAAATTTTCAAAGTTTCTTTTTCGTAATATTTTTATGACAACCTACTTCTTTGTGGGACAGCATACATATTGAAATATATAAATATATTGCTTGCACTGAAAATTAAAAAAAAAAATTTAAGATATTTTACACTTTCTTTTTAAAAAAGTTTTGTTATTTTTTAAAGAGCTTGTCTTAAAGCTAATATCTTCTGATTCTAGTGTCAGATTCTTCTATAAATGATAAAATCCTTGCTTGATGGAGATAAATTTTGTCTCTAAAAATACTAAAAAAAGTATTTAAGTACTTCGAAGAAAATCAAGTTATATTATGTCATCACTTCATCTGATTCTTTACAAAGTTAAACAAAAGCAATTTGAAAATGAAATCAATAGATGTATTACCTTATATTTTGGAAATGCTTTGCCAAAACGAAAGAAGCTAGATTTTCAGGCCTTTTTATTTAATGAGAGGCCCAATAGCATTAATGACCTTCGTATTCACAGACGTGTTTAATAATATGTAGTTTTTCACTTAATTTACATTTAAAACTACCAAAAATTGGCTCTTCTTTTTAAAATATAGCTACGATGCTGCTTTTGTGTGAAAGTTTTTCCTCATAGCTCGAACTTACTTTTTCAATAACAACAACATAAGCAAAAATTAAAGTTTTGAATCACTCAATACAGAATTAAAAAACATTAAATAAATAGAAAATTATAAGCAAATAGTTTTTGATTAAAGTTGGGATATTTCTCAATATATATTGCATATCAATTGTATGAAGGCAATTAAATTTATTGACCAAATAAATGATAAGCTATAGTAATGCAACTTGAAATATCTTTACGGTCCAATGAAAATTTATTCAGCCAACAAACAAATATTTGAGATGGAGTACGACATACAAATGCAAAATAGTTATTATAGTTGAAATGCAATAAGTCGTTTGATGAAACTTAGTTCAATAACAACAAAAAAAAAATTAATTTTAAATTAATTCCCGCAAATATTTACTTTATTACTTTTGCTATAACATATTTTACCATATGTTTCATTTAATACTTATGCCTCTTTGACATTAAGTAAATATTGCTTACATAAATTCTCTATAAATTAGCAAAATATGCATTTCAAATTTAAATAGCTTTGCAAATAAGTTCATTTCCATAAATTAATGCCATGCAGTTTTCATTGTGTTTGCATAAGATAAAATGCAACAAAATAAGAAGAGAAGTATATAATACTGATAATAAAAATAAAATCATCTTTGAAATTAATTTTCTAGTTCTTATAGTCAAATATTTACACATTTAAATTAGATATTGTATCATATAAATATTTTTAATACCTTAATATTAAAACGCTTATCTCAAAGCTTTGTGAGCATAGAGATAATTGGTATTGCCAGATTGTCAAAAATATCAAATTTTAAATTAGTGATATACAGTTACACAATATGAAACTATTTAGTTTAGTTTATGCAATGTTTCTTTAACAAGTCTTTGAAAGCCAATTCCCACTCAAAAAAAATAATTTAAAAAAAGTGTGAGAAAAGTATTGGGATTATTGTTGAAAAAATGCTACAACAAAGCTAATATTATTTTGGCATTCCTTTCACAGCCAAAAGCTACCAAAAATTTTTTAGGAAAGGAAGGCCCTCAAATTATATCAGAAAGCCTTTGGTCTTTTGATGCCGCATCACATTTTCTTCTGTACTTCGATTATCCTTAAATACCGAATCACAAAAAAAAAGTCTTTAAAGAAAGAAACAGGAACTTTTCTTTTCTAGGAAATTTTCAGAATAACGTCCAGATTGAAATCATTGGAATTTAAATTTATTGCTTTTAAGACAAAACTTTATATTCTTAAAAATATGAATTCGCTTGAAGCATCATTAGTAAACATTATTTTTTTAAACTTTTGTTTCATATTTAGTAACTAATAGTAATTTTAAATGCTGAATCGGAACATGGTATTAATTTCTTCTATCTCGTTAAATTTTTTGAGATAAATAAATCAAATATGTCAAAAAATACGGTTTTGAAGGCTTTAAATATTACAATTAATTTACAGTGCTGTATGATATTTTTGCAAATTTTAAAATATAGCAGCTCAAAAATGCCAATGGAAAAGGTCACATAGAATTTTTTGATAAATATATTGAGACAAAAAGTTAAAAATCTATAAACTATCGGAAACTTATTGTTCATGGTTTAAATGCATAATTTGGATGATTTTGAAAATTTATGGACTTCAATAATTTTCAGAAACTTTTTGGTTTTTGCGTTAGTGGCAAAAACAATTTTGGTCAAAGTTTCACCTTATATCATTTTTTGTTCTAAGCTACTAAAAATAGAGCACAGAGTAAAAAGTTCTTAAAATTAGTCAAAATATTCAGTTAAATATCTATTTTTTTATTGTAACAATTTTTTTTATAAGAAGTCATAGTACATTTAAAGAAAAATGTCATTTTTATTGTAACAATTTTTTTCCTATGACGTCATAGTACATTTATAGAAAAATTTCATAATAAAATAAAATAAGAAAAAATTTTTTCACTTATGTAAAAAGGCTTAGTTCGATCTTTTTCGATTTTTAGTTCGAGTTAAAACAAGAAAAATAATTTGAAAATTTCTTGAAGCGCCGACGTTTCGAGGATTTTTTGTCCTCTTCTTCAGAGCGTCGATTTATTAACTAAACTAAATTGAAAAAGATCGAACTAAGCCTTTTATATTAGTGAAAAAATTCATTAATAAAACGCGATCTAAACTTAAATAAAAATATTGAATTAAAAATATTTGTTGTGTTTTTTCGACCAATTTAGTAACTATTTATGAAAATTACTTTTTGACGAAAAAAGTTAATGACTTCATAGAAAAATAAAAATTTATTTTGAAAAAAAAAAAAATATTTTTCTGAATAATTTGAATAATTTTAAGAACTTTTTGCTCAGTGTGATTTTTACTGGAAATTGGTAATTTGGAAGAAAAACGTGAAATTTTGGTAAAACTATTCTTACCTCTAGCGTATAGTGAAAAATTTTCCGGAAACTTTTAAGGTCCGAAAATGTTCTTAATCATCTTTAAATTGAAATCATCAATTCATCAATCAATTCATTTTCCTTACATTTTTTTCATTATTTGACAAAAATTCTAAGTGACCTTATCGGTTGTGGACACCATCTTGAGCAGTGATTTTGAAATCTGTATTATTTTACACAGAAATTGTTTAAACAAAAATTTTTTAGCTCACTTTACCCTTTTTTTTGAAAGACTGTGATGTTTGGGTGGAATGGTCCACTTGACAATGAATGACACATAGGAGCTCACTTCATCAATTTAGTGTTCTCAAAAATGCTTAAAAATAATTGGTGTTTTTTGTACAAACGCACGAAAATGGACACCACTTTTTTGAAGAAAAAGAAGTTTTAGCAGTACATATGCCGAAACTTAAAAAAAGATTTCTCAAGCTGCCTTCGAAACATTAAAGAACTACTGCCGACTTCCTGAAAGAGTTTACTTATCAGTAACAAAAAACAATTCTCAACTGCTCTAATAGGATTTCTTTAAGTCTTTGCCAATGTGTTTATTTTTTTGTTTATTTTGAAATTTTATGTATTTAATTTTTGTAATCTTTATTTTCATCTTCTGCTGCACAATCTAAGATCCTATGCTTTTCAAAATTTCTACAGCACAGTGCTAGAGTTTACTCCATTGTTTAACTAATAATTTATGCATTACCTTTGTTGTTTCTCTTTGTTGTCGTTCATTGATTTGGCGCAAATCTTTTGTCAATTTGTCTGAAATAGTAAACATGAAAAATGGGCTGTTCTTTTCAATGAAATCGCTGTGATTTTTTTTATCTCATATTTCAAATCTTTCAGTTTCTATGTTCAGTAAATTGAGATTGATATTAAATCTATTAAACAGAAGAGTTTTCAATACGAGTTTCAGTCATTTAATAGAGATTGATTTGCTTGAACTTTGCATGCATGAGAAGTTGTTTGTATCAAAATCCTTTAATGACCTTCTGCCATAAATTAGACAGAATGGTTGGAATAATCGCTGATGTTGTCAAAAACTAATTATCGATCTTTTGCAATTGAAAAGTGGAATCAAAGCTTAAAGTTTCTGGTTCGGCAAGTATCTGCGGATCATTAACAAGCATTTGTACTAATTTAGTTGCTAATCTCACGCAAACAAAGTTCATGTCTAGTTTTGATTTCAATGTTAAATGAGTATATCATAAGAAAGAAACCACATCGGTTCGCTTTCTGCTCTTCTACAGTAATGTAATTTTAATATATATTTCGATATGAAAGAAAATGCATTCTTAAGATTCATTGAGGAATAAAATATAAAAAAATCAAAAAAAAGAAATATGTTATATTGAAAATATTTTGAGAAAAAAATTTTTTAATTAAAAAAATTAGTGTTTCATTTAAATATTTTTAACTTTTTTATAAAGTTATAGTAATTCTTAACAAACATGATTAAATGATTTTTCATCCTTAAAACTATAGTTTTTGAGATATTTCATTTCAAAAAATGTTCAAAAACGTCAATAAAAAACATCGGTCATTCTTTAATTAACTGCACACTTTGTTTCTTTTTCGTTTTTTGAACATTTTTTGAAATGAAATATCTCAAAAACTGTGGGAAATAGAATAAAAAAACACAAGAACCTTTTTTGTTTAGAAATGCTTTAATTTAATGAAAAGCAATAACAAACTCTATATTTTATTCTTGTCACAACCTATCTAAATTTTCCAAAAATTGAATAAGAAATATTAAAAAACGAATTCCATAATATTTAGTTTTCTTGATTTCCAATGTAAAGAAAATTGAAAAAAAAGCTTAATTGCAAAATACATTTTTGTTACAACTACTGATACAAAAAAAAGACCAACTTCAGATATTATGCTAAGTTCATTTTTGATCTCTGCTTTTTATATTTAAGTTAAACCTTTGTTTTGTTTTAGGTACTTGTATGAGTATTGAAAATAGCAGTCACTTGAAATGTCAACCCATGTTGCCACTGACAGGAAGTTTCAATTCCCTGTTGGCCAAACAAACTTTCAACAAACAACCGAATGCACGCACTTAACTTTTTAGCCCCCCACTTTTACACATCCATTGAATTCACTTGCCAGCAGTTATATGGTAGGACTGTTTCAGTTTTGTTAGTTTTTCTCTTTTTTCTCTTCTTTTTTTGTCCCAATCACGCATTAATATTCGCTTTCAATCAGTGCGCCAATTGTCGCCATTTTGCAATGTTTTCAAATCCTATTTCCGGTGATTTGCCGGAAGCTCAATTGTCGCGATTGAAGGGAAGCCATTGTTGTAGTTGTTGTTAATATTGTTGTTGCTTATGTTACCATCACCTTTTGGGGAACAAAATATAGCTGAAAGCTTAAATTTTTTTTAATGTGCTTACAGTGATGACAAGCGTGATTGTGTTTTTTATTGTTGTTCATATTGTTGTTGATGTGCAGGGGTCAGATAAAAAGACAAAAAAAAAAAAACGTTTGTCAAATTAAAGTTACTGTTGAGGTTTCACAGCCTTAAATTTCAGCACTGATTTAAGTTGAAAGCTTCCCTTGCCGTTGGGCCAGTTCACATGATACAACCTGACTGGACGGGTTTGTATGGAACTGCAGCCATAAATAGTAATAATAGCATTATACTCTTGAATTTCGGTGCAGATGTTTTTTAAGTTAAACCAACAAAAAATTAGGGATAATTAAAAAATAAATGGCTTCTGAACACGCCTATTCCTATACAAAGGTGTGATATGTGGTTGAAACAATTTCTTTAAATGGGTATCAATTTCCATTAATTTGGCAATGTTTCCTTCAAAATGCTAAAAATTTTTTCAAATCTTTTGTAGTTTTCAAGTAATGGAGCAAAAAAAAAAAAAAACGTGTCATAAAGCGGCTTGTTGTAGGTGGCAGAGCGGGTGCATGCTAGCTTAACCTGGTCTAAAGCTCGTCGGATTGGTCGTGGTTCTTACTCCCCACAATTCTACAACGCCAATAACACAAAAAAAAAATCATGCACATACAAACTCAAAAAAAAATTAACGAGTGAACCTGTATATAAGGTTAATAACCGAGAAACGCTTTGACATTGAACTTGATTTGTCGGAATCAAAACAGAACCGAAAATATAAATCAAGACAAAAAAAAAATTCGCAGAAGAGAAAAAAAAATCACCGAGAAGCCAAGATGACATTTGCTTCTCTGATCTTCCACACCCAACCATAATAGAGAGACAGATTAAAAGCCTCCACTCCCATCCATAACCAACCACTACCGACCTTAACTTCTCTCACAAGATCAAGACACCTTATTTACTCCATCATTGTTATTATATTTTATTTTTTTTATATAAATGCAGCATTGCCAATAAACAAAAAGAAAATATTCTCATATAAATTTTAGCATTATGTACAAAGACAAAGTTCTCTTAATTCATTTAAATATATCCATTTCCAATTTATGTTATATGTATATGCATGTATGTCTTATTCGGACTTAAATCAAAGCAATGAACTTTATCAAATTTTCTTCAGTTTCTATAAATAATTTAAATGCGAATCTTACTTCATACTAGCGTATATACATATATTTGCAATATTTAATATTTGGAAAATATGTAAAATTATCCCAGGTTTAATTTACAAAATCTACAGTGTTAAATAATAAGTCAAATTATATTTTTCTTTTCCATGGTTTTAAGTAGATTATTAAATAAAAAGAGATTACTCACTTTGGAACATACATTGTGTTACATGGTGGATCCCACGACGCTAGCGCTAACGTTGTTAGTATTCCTCCATATACTGTTGTTGTTATTTTGACTTCAAGGTGATATTATTTTGTGTTCTGTTATTTACTTATTTAACTTGTTTTTTTTTTTTTTATATTATACATACATACTAGTTGCTAACCTTAAATTATTTTTCTAAATTTTAACGCAAATACTGAGTTTTGAAACTTTTTTTTTTTTGTTTTGTTCTTAAATAAGAATAAGCTCACTATATTTTAAATTATTATAAATTATACCAATTGAACCATTATAGAAAAAAAACTTTTTGACGGACACTAGAATCGTTTTCGACTAATTTAAATTAGTATTTTACTTCTGTAAATTTATTTATTTTTTTTTTCACAGTTTTCGTTCTAGTAATGTTTAGTTCTTAGTTTATTTCTTTCTTTTAGATTTTCATAATCGGTATTAAATGCTTAATTTTTTTTTTTTTTTGATTTTTAGCTTAGAATTCTGATTTTTTTTCTTTATTTCTTTTATTTTCTTAAAACACTCGACGTTAGACTGCGTTTCACTATGCAACTACTGAAATTATGAGTTGCAATGTGATTCAGCCTCTTGCTGTGCTGAACACTCAAAACAGGTTTTCTGAGCGTGTCAGAGAAGCACCAAAAAAGATTACGTTCGATATGCGCTGGGACTTATGATTTCTCGAGATCGCTAATGCTTCGAAATTTAAAAATTAATGTAGTTCGCTGCTTTATTTTCGCTTGTAGTTTCTTAATAGTTCCGTCTGAGGTATATCAGGAATGTTTTTTCTCCCACTTTGAACTTGATACCCTATTAAATTTACAAAAATGAATTGCTATTTACGTGAGAAACCTTGTTTAAGCTTACCATGCGGTATCAAGTTAAAATATATTAACAATTAAAATTTAACCAAAAATAAACTTTAATAATTATGTGCAAGCTTAATTTGCTTTTGCATAATAAATTCAAACTTGGATTACAAAGATTTATATATCAAATTTTTTAGATTTTTAAAATTTTTATTTCACTTCTATTCTGTTCGAGATCTTGCAGAAAAAGAAAGAGGAAATTCATACTGCATTATCTTATGTATAAGCAGGTATGAACTGGTTTGCAACTGATCGAAAAAAAAATTGATTATGCAGTTTTAAGTTAAATCATAACTCATGATCTGGACTGTCTCCAAAAAAAAATGTTTGTCCAACTTTGAACAGCAAAAAAAAATTATATTTCCTAACTAATAACTAATTTTACAAATAATTGAACTGTCAACATCACAAAGCAGATACTTTGGAAAATGTAAATTTTTGCAAAGGATCTGAAAAATGCGAAACATTAGCATGGTTGCATATCTTTAGCATGAAAAGTACCAATAAGTTTCTTATCCATATCTTCTAAAACGTAATATGAAGTTCCTAATTTTTCTCGAACACGAGCTTTAATAAATGTTTTTGCTAACTTTGCATTGAAGTTTTTAGCTATACTGCTTTGTACAAAGTTTCTTCGCATGACTTCCTGTCCTATTTTGTAAGTTATTGTTCGAGATCTTAAATTGTACCGTTTTTCATTTTCGTTGTAAGATTTCTGAAGATTATTTCTGACAAGATCGCGGATCTTAAGGAGCTTATCATGACGCATCTGAGGAATCTCTACTACACCCTCACTAATCATATTTATGTTTCTCAACAACGAATATGTGTCGCCATAAGTAATCATGTGTTGCCCAAAGAGTATAAAATAAGGACTTTGACCAGTGGCTTGATGTACGGAGTTTCTGAGAGCGCTATTAATGCTGCTAAGATGACAATCCCAATCACGTTGGTCTTGTTTAATATAAGCTCTTAAAGCTGCATTTATGGAGCGATTAACACGTTCAGATGAATTGCTCTGTGGAGAATAAATTGCTGTTGTCGTATGTTTTATTCCACATTTAGTTAAAAATGACTTGAACTCTCCTGATTTGAACTGGCTTCCGTTGTCACTTACGATAAACTCTGGTACGCCGAATACATCAAAAACATGCTCTTTTAGGAAATTTACTATCGGAGTAGTCGTAAACCTTTTCAGTGGACAAAGAAAACTAAATTTTGACATGTGATCCAGAACTATCAAAATCCCGATGTGTCCATTTTTTGATCTGGGAAGCGGACCAATGAGATCTATATACAGCCTTTGAAAAATTCTCTCTATTGGCGTATAATTCCCCATAGGTGGACGTAAAATTTTAGTTGGATACTTCGTCGACTTGCATGTGTCACAACGCTGTAAGTATTCACTAACCGAACGAAACAAACCTGGCCAGTAAAAATATCTTCTAATTCTTTCAGCTGTCTTTGCCATACCGCCATGCGAACAAGTGGCACCATCGTGAGAACTTTTAATAACGCCTGCACGCAAAGTTTCCGGCACAACCAGTTTCCATGAAGAAATTTCCTGCTCCGGATTTCCGCTATAAAATTCATTTCGGTGATAAATAAATTTATCACATACTTTAAAATCCGGGAACCTGTCATTATCTTTGATAAGCTTTTCACGAAGTTCAACATAGCTTGTTTCATTAAAGGCTTCAGAAGAAAGATCAATGTTTGGCTCAAAATCTAGCTCAATGCTATTGAGTTCGTTTAAGTTGTCAGAATGAATGCGCGACAGCGCATCAGGAACAACATTTTCTGATCCCTTGCGATGCTTTATGGAAAAATCAAAAATTTGCAATTTAAGAGCCCAGCGTGCTAATCTGCCACTGAGATCACTTTGGTTCATTAACCACTTCAAACTTGCATGATCAGTAACAATGGTGAAAATCTGTCCCTCAATATATGCTCTAAACTTTTTTACAGCAAGCACTGCAGCTAAGCATTCTTGCTCTGTTACAGAGTAATTACGCTGTGCTTTATTCAATTTTTGAGACATATAGGCAATGGGCATTTCATCACCACTATCATTTTCTTGTGCAAGCACAGCTCCAATTCCATATTGGCTTGCATCGCACTGAATTACAAATGGTTTACTGAAATTTGGGTTTGCTAAGAAAGGTGCAGAAGTTAATTTTTGTTTAATGAGGTCAAATGAAGCTTGAGATTCATTATTCCACTCAAAACTTTTTGACTTTTTTAATAACTCAGTCAGAGAATGTGTGACGTCAGCGAAATTGGCGATAAATCTTCGATACCAGCCTGCCATCCCTAGAAATCTACGAACTTGGCGAACTGATCTCGGTATCGGGTAAGAAGTTATCGCAGAAATTTTGTCAGGGTCAGTTTTTAGAGTTCCTAAGCCAACTATATAACCTAAATAGCGAACTTCCTTAATACAAAATTTACTCTTGCTAATATTAATCGTTAAGCCAGCCTTTTTTATATGATAGGCAACTTCATTTAGAAGATCAATATGGGAATCAAAAGTTCCGGAAACCAGCAGCAAATCGTCAAGATAGACAAATACTTTTTCTTTGAGGTGATATGGAATAACCTTATCCATCAACCTACACATTGTCTGGGGAGCATTGCACAGACCGAACGGCATCACAGTATACTGATAGAGTGGTCTATTTGGTACAGTGAAGGCCGTCTTTTCGCGCGAATTCCTTTCCAGAGGAATTTGCCAAAAGGCGTCCTTTAAGTCCAAACTGGAAATGAATTCAGCAAGCGGTAGTCTGCTCAATATCCCCTCAATGTGAGGTAATGGATAAGCATCCTTAACCGTCACTGAGTTTACTTTACGACTATCTAAGCAAAGTCTAACTTTTCCTGGTTTCCTAACTAACACAACTGGAGAGGACCAAGCACTGTTTGATTCTTCTATCACTTTCATGGCTAACATTCTGTCAATTTCTTCACACGTTAACTTTTCCACAGCTGGTGAAATAGGAAAATGTCGTTGCTTAATTGGCTTAGCGTCTCCAACATCTATTGTGTGCTCAAGCATATTTGTTTTTCCTAGACCATTTTCTTCAAAGCTGGGAAAACAAGAAATTACCTTTTTAAGCTTTGCGTTTTGCTCACTCGTCAGGTTATGTTGATTTAAATTTTCTTTGAGTTCCTCAAGCTCACTTACGATATTAGGACAAATTCGAAATGCCTTCCAAAAATCGATACCAAGATAAACATCTTGAGTTAAGGACGGAATTATATAAAATTCCATATTTTTCATTTCAGACTTGTATCGAATTTCAAGTGTAACCACACCTGCTATCTTCTGATGTGCTCCATCAGCAGTACGTATGGTAGAATTAAGTTTTTTAATTTTTAAGTCTTTCAACAAAATTTCTTTTGCAAGCCCAGAGCCAATGCAACTTAATGACGCTCCTGAGTCTAATAATCCTAAAATTTCTTTCCCCAGTAGAAAAACTGATGCATACGGTCTTATATCATTTGGTTTATGAAGAATGGTTGATACTAAACTGTATTTTCTTTGTTTAATTTTTGTCCAGTATTCTTTTGCTCTTTTAGTAGATCTAGACTTTGGAAAAATTTTTGCACGTGCACTTTTATAATCGGACAGACGTTCATGGAAAGGACGAATCGGAAATAATTTAGGCAAATATTCATTTAAACTATTAGTATGAGAATTTTTCAAAACTTGAATAATATTTTTGGGATTTTCATTTATTTGTTGTTGTAGCTGTTGTGATTGTGATTGCCCTTGGGATGCCTTTGGCTGTTGTAGACATCCCTTCGCCGGTTTTCCGGATCATTGCATTTAGGACAAGTTGGTAAAAAGAATGCTAATAAGCCACAACCATAACAAAATACTCGACGAGGTTTGATGCATTCTTTATAATTATGGCCTGCCTCATCGCAATTCCAGCATTTTCTTTCATCAATTAAATTCCCATTTAAAGCGGACAAATCTTCATCTACAATATTTTCTGTTTCTACTTCCGACACTTTGCGATGGTTTTGAAAATAATTTCTTTGATTTTGCGAACGATTTTGAACTTCTGTAAAGAAATTTTCTCTACGACGACAAGCTTTCCGAAGGTCAGATATTGAGCTAATTTCGAGATGTAACATCTCTAGGCGAATATCTGGAGTAAGATTTCTAATTAAAATTTCAACCATTTCTTCTTCTGTCATAGGGGTACGCAAGCTATCTGAAATTGACATTACATTTCCTAAATAATTTTCAAAAGATTCACTATTTCGCTGTTTTCGATTACGAATTGACTCTTTAATATCGAAATCAGAGCGGAAATCTTTGAAATTCCTCTTTAAATCATCGCAAATATCAAACCAGTCTAAGGCACGAACTGAGTGATGATATCTCCAATACCAGCGCTCGGCTTTACCTTCAAATAGTACATGTGCATTTTGACATAAGGCGGTAAAATTTCCTCTCAAGGACGACATTGTGAGAGCATTCACTCGATATATAAACTCATCAACTGAGATCCCATCGATTGAACCATTAAATGTCAATTTCCAGTTTAAAATTATTTTTGATACTAAGTCTGGTGAAGGATTTCCTGAATCTGAGCGTTGATTTGGATTAAAATTAACATTCGGATATATGTTTTCTGGAATATGGTTTGCTGTTCTCCTGTCATGATCATCATGATTATCAGAAAATCTTATATTTCTGCCATTAGTGGCCACTGGATCAGGGTTACGAGCAGAATTTAAATTTAAGTTTTGAAAATAGTTCTCTAAAGAACTTGCAACAAGTCTAGCAACCATATCACGAACTTCCCTAGAGCTATGTTCTTGTTGATTACGCAGTGAGTTTTCTATCATGTCTTGAATTTTACCTTGATTAATTTGATGTTCTGTTTGGCGAGGTGTCAGAGGATTATTTGCAGGACGACCACGACGTCGAAAATTATTAGGCGATTGGTTATTTTGTAAGTCAGGAAAATTGAAGTTTGCAGCTCTTGAACGCGTTAAAGGACCACGAGCATTTTGATTTACGGTTCTTGGAATTGCCCCTTGTGCAGATAAGCTATCAAGAGTTGGACGCTGATCTTGTTCATTAAAACTTTTCAAGGACTGTGTGTCACAAGATTGCCTACAAAGCGGACAAGTATCATTTTCTGTTAACCAAGTGGTTATACACTCGCGATGGAAAGCATGTTGACACGGTGTCAGTGTGCAGTTTTCTTCATTCATATCTTCATTGCAAATTGTACAAGCTCCACGTGGAGTGTTCAATCTACGAAGATCTTCATCACTGTGACGAACTGCCATAATGATTAAAAAAAAAATATTTGATTTACAAAAAAAATTATAAATAAAAATTCAATTTTATTTTTTTTCAAAAATACCAAAAAAAATATGTAGATAAAATGTGATTTCGTCTTGTGAGTTCAGTATAAAGTCGGTAGGGTGAACGAAAAACGTTAATTTTTTTTTTTTCTTCCAACTTGATGTTTTTCTTTTTCTGTGTTGACTGCAAAAAAAAATTATCGAAATGTTTCAACGAGCAAAGGTAATATAAGATAAAACAATCTTCATATAAATTCCAAGCCCACTAAAACTAACTTATGTATCACTTCCAATGGTTAGCAAACTTTTAGTGTTTAAACTAATTCCAAAAAAGAATATAATACACAGCGAAACTAAATAATTGTATAAACAAACGTATATTATTAAAGTTACTCTTGTCTAAAGCTATAGGTCGGTTGGCTAAACGTCTCAAGCATTTATTACCAATTCCATTTCCTACTGGTTAAAAAAAATCCTAGTAACAAAAAAATTTTAATAGAAAAAGCAATACATTTTTCAATTGGTCGGTTAGCAAACACAGTTGCGTTTTTAAACTAATTCCTTCACCAATAGAAAATTGTAGAAAATAACATAACAGTAAAAGGAAAATTTATACGGGAAAACCCAAACGAATCGGGCCCCACGTTGGGCGCCATTTTTATGTCATAAAGCGGCTTGTTGTAGGTGGCAGAGCGGGTGCATGCTAGCTTAACCTGGTCTAAAGCTCGTCGGATTGGTCGTGGTTCTTACTCCCCACAATTCTACAACGCCAATAACACAAAAAAAAAATCATGCACATACAAACTCAAAAAAAAATTAACGAGTGAACCTGTATATAAGGTTAATAACCGAGAAACGCTTTGACATTGAACTTGATTTGTCGGAATCAAAACAGAACCGAAAATATAAATCAAGACAAAAAAAAAATTCGCAGAAGAGAAAAAAAAATCACCGAGAAGCCAAGATGACATTTGCTTCTCTGATCTTCCACACCCAACCATAATAGAGAGACAGATTAAAAGCCTCCACTCCCATCCATAACCAACCACTACCGACCTTAACTTCTCTCACAAGATCAAGACACCTTATTTACTCCATCATTGTTATTATATTTTATTTTTTTTATATAAATGCAGCATTGCCAATAAACAAAAAGAAAATATTCTCATATAAATTTTAGCATTATGTACAAAGACAAAGTTCTCTTAATTCATTTAAATATATCCATTTCCAATTTATGTTATATGTATATGCATGTATGTCTTATTCGGACTTAAATCAAAGCAATGAACTTTATCAAATTTTCTTCAGTTTCTATAAATAATTTAAATGCGAATCTTACTTCATACTAGCGTATATACATATATTTGCAATATTTAATATTTGGAAAATATGTAAAATTATCCCAGGTTTAATTTACAAAATCTACAGTGTTAAATAATAAGTCAAATTATATTTTTCTTTTCCATGGTTTTAAGTAGATTATTAAATAAAAAGAGATTACTCACTTTGGAACATACATTGTGTTACATGGTGGATCCCACGACGCTAGCGCTAACGTTGTTAGTATTCCTCCATATACTGTTGTTGTTATTTTGACTTCAAGGTGATATTATTTTGTGTTCTGTTATTTACTTATTTAACTTGTTTTTTTTTTTTTTATATTATACATACATACTAGTTGCTAACCTTAAATTATTTTTCTAAATTTTAACGCAAATAATGAGTTTTGAAACTTTTTTTTTTTTGTTTTGTTCTTAAATAAGAATAAGCTCACTATATTTTAAATTATTATAAATTATACCAATTGAACCATTATAGAAAAAAAACTTTTTGACGGACACTAGAATCGTTTTCGACTAATTTAAATTAGTATTTTACTTCTGTAAATTTATTTATTTTTTTTTTCACAGTTTTCGTTCTAGTAATGTTTAGTTCTTAGTTTATTTCTTTCTTTTAGATTTTCATAATCGGTATTAAATGCTTAATTTTTTTTTTTTTTGATTTTTAGCTTAGAATTCTGATTTTTTTTCTTTATTTCTTTTATTTTCTTAAAACACTCGACGTTAGACTGCGTTTCACTATGCAACTACTGAAATTATGAGTTGCAATGTGATTCAGCCTCTTGCTGTGCTGAACACTCAAAACAGGTTTTCTGAGCGTGTCAGAGAAGCACCAAAAAAGATTACGTTCGATATGCGCTGGGACTTATGATTTCTCGAGATCGCTAATGCTTCGAAATTTAAAAATTAATGTAGTTCGCTGCTTTATTTTCGCTTGTAGTTTCTTAATAGTTCCGTCTGAGGTATATCAGGAATGTTTTTTCTCCCACTTTGAACTTGATACCCTATTAAATTTACAAAAATGAATTGCTATTTACGTGAGAAACCTTGTTTAAGCTTACCATGCGGTATCAAGTTAAAATATATTAACAATTAAAATTTAACCAAAAATAAACTTTAATAATTATGTGCAAGCTTAATTTGCTTTTGCATAATAAATTCAAACTTGGATTACAAAGATTTATATATCAAATTTTTTAGATTTTTAAAATTTTTATTTCACTTCTATTCTGTTCGAGATCTTGCAGAAAAAGAAAGAGGAAATTCATACTGCATTATCTTATGTATAAGCAGGTATGAACTGGTTTGCAACTGATCGAAAAAAAAATTGATTATGCAGTTTTAAGTTAAATCATAACTCATGATCTGGACTGTCTCCAAAAAAAAATGTTTGTCCAACTTTGAACAGCAAAAAAAAATTATATTTCCTAACTAATAACTAATTTTACAAATAATTGAACTGTCAACATCACAAACGGCGGAAGACTTTTGAAATTTGGTACATATATTTTTAGGTTAAAACAACAAAAATTTGTGAATATAAAAAAATTCTCAAAAAACATTTTTTTGAACAGTCAATATCTTATTTTTTCTATAGCAGATGATGTCCGATGTTTGAAATGATAATTGTTGTAAAAGGCTTATGTGTACAGCAACACATTTTCAATCCGAAAAAATTAATTCCAATAATGTCTTCAAGTAGGTTACAACACATTGCTTTTGTTTTGACAGGTTATACTGTATAACTTCTTTGGGAGATTCTAATTCATATTTTTTCTTAAGTCTTACTTTTCGAATATTACTGCCGACGTCAAGAAGACTTAGAGAGTACTTAAATTTTCGAAAGTATTTTGTGCTTAAAGGAAATATTTAGCACTTTAGTGATGTGTTGAATATTTTTTATGTTTGTTACTTTCTAAAATGGTACAAAAAAATGCGGGATTCAAAAATTCTTAAAATATTTTGTTTTTGTTTTAACGACTTTGAATTCAATTAGCAGTGGTATAATATACTTCCTCACACCTCACACCTTTGAAATATTCACAACAGCTGGTTTTAAATTTTTTTTTGTCATTTCCTGATATTAATCACCAGTTAGGTCAATGCGACATCTTCTTTGTTTTCGAAAAGCTATGTCCCAATGATTCCCTCCGAGATATTACCGCAACAGATGACAATTTTTTAACATTTTTACTGGCCTTAATTCTGTAGTTTTGTTTGTTTTATCGGGAGTTATAGCCAATGTAAAGACCACTCATCAGAATAATCAGTACGTGCAATAAGAGCTGGAAGGACAAATCTTCTTCCATCAGTAGAGTACAAAATCCTTTTTATATAGTCTGAAATATATAGAGAGTAATTAGTGCTATAAGTGGGCTAAAAGCATCGATCATAGATTGTAAAGCACTTTCAAAGTTTGAGGTCGTTCGGCTAAGACGACAAGCTTTAGGCTGACGCAGTGCTGTTGAAAAAATGTTCATTGTCAAAAATTACGTAGGTGCTTTTTTTGAGAGGGACATTGCATTGCTAAAAGAATTGATCTTCTTTTAGTTGAAAACAAAAGAAGTATAAGTGATTTTGATAGCAAAAATGAAATGATTTAATCTCATAGATAAATTAGATTGACAAAACCATTTTCGTTTAAACATAATAAAAAAGTATTTACGATAAAAATTTGAAAATAATATTTGAGAAGGTCTAGCTTAATAAAAGGTATAATAAAAGAAAAGTTGTATATCTATACTATTATATAAAGAGGTAAGGTTTGTTTGTTTGTTTGTATGTTCAGGGTAATCTCTGGAACTACAGAACCGATTCCAAAAATTCTTCTACTAATAGAAAGCTACACTATTCCTGAATAACATGGGCTATATTTAATTTTGATAAAAGCAAGGGGCGTGGCACTTTACATGCAATTAAAACCTTTAACTCGCTATATCTTGGTTCATATGATAGCAAAAGTCTTGAAATTCGGTGTCAGGATGCACATAGCCTATGTTAAGCACTTCACAAAAAATGAACGGGATTAGACACCAGGGGCATGGTGGCTATAAAACTTTAATTTAGGGTGGCCCTCATACCCAAATATTTTTAAAATAGCATTTTTACAAAGACCACTTAATCGATTCACATGGAATTTACATCACATGTCTCTTATATTAAGACGCATAGCTAAGACGATGAAACTTTTATTTAGGGTGGCCCTCATACTCAAATATTTTAAAAATAGCGATTTCTCAAAAACAGGTTAATCGATTCTCATGAAACTTACACAGTATGGTTTTTATATTAAGGGGCACAAATAAGATTGTAAAAATTTTATTTAGAGTGCATACTTAGGGTAACCCTCATACAAATATATTTTTAAACATAATTTTCACGAAGACAGGTTAATCGATTCACGCTGAATTTACACCACGTATTTCTTTTGTTAAGAAGCATAGCTTAGGCTACAAAACTTTTATTTAGGGTGGTCCTCACACAAAAAAAATTTTTAAATATCATTTTCTCGAAGACCGCTAAATCGATTCTTATGGAATTTACACCACATGACTCTTATATTAAAAAGCACAGATTATATAGTAAAAATTTAATTCACGGTTCATACTTAGGGTGGTCCTGATTCAAAAATATTTATAAATATCATTTTCTTGAAGACCGCTTAATCGATTCTCATGGAATTTACTCCACATGGCTTTTATAGTTAGAGGCACAGATAAGGTTGTAAAACTTTTATTTAGGGAGCATATTTATGGTGTTCCTCATACAAAAATATTTTTAAAAACTATTTTCACGAAGACTGGTTAGACGATTCACACCGAACTTACGCCACGTATCTCTTATGTTAAAAAGCATAGCTTAGGCTACAAAACTGTAATTTAGGGTGGCCCTCACACAAAAATATTTTTTTAAATATCATTTTCTCAAAGACCTTTTAATCGATTCTCATGGTCTTAACACCACATGGCTTTTATATGAAGGGGCACAGATTAGATAGTACAAATTTTACTTAGGGTTCACACTTTGGGTGGTCCTCATACAAAAATATTTTTAAATATCTTTTTCATGAAGACAGGTTAATCGATTCATACCAAATTTACACCAAGTAACTTTTATATTAAGAGGCGTAGATAAAGCTTCAATACTTTTATTTAGGGAGCATATTGAGGGTGGCCTTCATGCAAACATTTTTTTTTAAACATAATTTTCTCGAAGGTCGCTCGGTTCTCATGGAATTCACACCACGAGGCTTTTATAAAGACAGGCACAGCTTAGAATAGAATGGGTGATGTCACGCCCCCTTATATAAAAGAAAATAAGACTCATCATATCTTATCAACTATTTGATGCAGATAAATGAAACTTGGTACATATGTATATAAAGGGTAGAGAAAGAAGTTAGAGTCAATGCAAAAATGGGCGGTACCACGCTTCCATATGAGAAAAAAATCAACTTTCTTATGTATCAACAACTATTTGACGCAGATGGATAAGATTTGGTACACATGTTTCTTATTGTTTGTAAAAATTTCTTAACATAGTTTGGTTTGGAAAAAATGAGCCATAAAGAAAGAAAGTAAGAATCAATAAAAAAATGGGTAGTGCCATGCCTCCAAAATAAGAAAAGACTATGACTATGAGACTCGGTACATATATAGAAGACAAGGACTATTACCAAATTAAACTCATTCAAAGGTGCTGATTCTAAGCATTCCATTGATTCCCGCCAAATCAATTGTTCATTTATGAGCCAAATAGAAAAATATACAACGTTGTTCATCCACTCGCAATAAGATAAATATCAACAAAAATAATTTCTACTTATTTAATCCAACTAAAATAAAAACACTTTATATTTTATTTGTTGAGGCGTAGCAACGCCCGCCGGGTTTCGCTAGTCGTCTATATAGAACAAAAAGTCATTATCTACATTTTCATGTCTCCGATTAATGAAGCTTTTTGTATGTGTTTTATGACTGAAAATTTAATATGCCCAAAACAAATATATTGAACAAGAAGAGTTGTACATTATTAACTGACAAATTTTTAGATTTACTATGATTTAATGTATATAAAAAGCCCCATGACTCGAAAATGTGGAAATGTAGACGTTGACTTTTTGTTCTATACCGACTATATAATAATTTAATATGAGACTTGCGGCTACAGAAAAAAAAGGTGTATGTTTTGGCGATATTCAGACGCCTTAACTATGCGAAAGGTTTTTTTTTGTAGGATTTTGCAATACAAACCGGAATGTGATACTTAGCTTCTTAGCTTATTTTACTGCTGCATAAAAAACCAAGCTAATTTTTTCGACTCGAATTTCACAATGACATTCGTTGTTATGCTTATTAATATGAGTTTTTTCGCTCTTTTGTTGTAGCAGCATCATTTTATTGTAATGATTTGTTTTCGTGTATTTGTTTTGTTAACAACTAGATCCTTTTTGTTGTTGCAATGTTAAGCAGTTTCTTCAGTTTTTTTTTTTTATTATCAAGTTCTATTTATTTTTGCCCTACTATGTTTTCTCTCACTCGCCATTTATATATTGTTGCTCACTTAACTTTATGTAGCGGATATCCGGTTTCCATTGTTATTGCGTAGCGGAAAGCAAGAAAAACCATAGAAAATTAAATTTCCAAGTGAAATTCAATTGTAATAGCAAATAAAAAAAAAAGAAAATATTTTGCTCGCCAAAAATGAAGCCTACAAAAACAAGAATAACTTTGGTGGACAAGAATGAAATATTTAGGTTTTTTCATTTATTTTTGTTATGTTGCGTTGTATTCTGTTTTGTTGTGTAAACCAAAGTAAATTGAAAATGAATTGAAATTAAATTGAAATTTAATAGACTTATTGATTTTATTTCTGCTTTGCTTTCATGATGCGTTGTCAAAATTTCTGCGGAAAAAAGGAAAAACAGCTTAAGTCAAATTAAGAAAAATGAAATTATGGCTAATTTTCCATTAGCTATGGATGAAATTGCAGTTTTTTTTAAGTGTAATTTTAGTGTCAATTCATTTTTTAATAATGTTTAAAAGCTAAGAGAAAATTGCAACAAAAACTAATATAAATTTTGAATTTATTTCATTTATTTTGTGTTGACTTAAGCTGTTTTTACTCTTTGCCACAGTATTTTTTACATTTATATAGGTTATAGAGCACAAAGGAATGTAACTACGCAGTATTTTGATTCATTTTACTTCTATTGCACAAATTTATTGTGAAATTTAAAAGGAATTTATAGAATTCCAAAAATTTTTTGTATTTTTAAACGAATTCTAATGAATTTTTGTGCAAATGAAACAAAGAATTTCTCAGTAAAAAATTTTTTTAAAGTTAAAATGGCTAATTTTTAATTTTTTTGAATTGAAAACTACGGCGTGTGTTTGAGTCTTAACAAAAATTTTGCTTCAGTTCTTAATACCACAGTTAGTTCCTTGTTAAAATAAATACTAACGGTACTTAAATCAAGGGCTTAGTTGCCTTTTAAGTCTCTTTTTCGCATGAACTGCGCTGATGCTCCGCATGTGCTTAGTGAAGAAGTGGGTAGATATTGCGTCCTGTTATGATTTTTTAAAAAATAATTTGAATAAACAGTAAGAAGAATTTGCAGTATTTTCTCCAAAAAGGAGAGATTGAAGGAGATTGCGAAGATTTCTGCACAAGTTCTGAAGAAGATGCAGAATATTTGGAGTAGTCTGAGCACGACACATCATAAGGTATTTGATTACATGATGAAAACATTTTCTTTAGGCTAGCTGGCACAATATTCAACAAGATAACTTCATTCGAAACATATCTTATTCTTTCTGTGGGAAGGAATAGTCTAGGTGAACATAAGCTGGTCCACATCAAGCACTGAAAATGGCAGCTTTTTATTCAATAATTTGTCACCGTTGCAATCGTTAGAGGGTTTTTTGGTGACTAATTTGTATAAGCTGATAGAGATTAAGAGACGTCCATAAATTACGTGAGTCAAAATAGTGGGGGAGGGGGTCCGGAAAAATCTTACCACAGCTCATCAAGGGGAAGGGTCAATAAAAATCTCTCGTCAACTTTTTAATGCAGACACTTTACATTATTATAGCAGATTACATTTAAAAATTATAAGGCAAGTCTCATGGAAGGGAGAATTCACCAATTCTCACCAAGGAGAGGAGAGGTCCGAATTTTGAAAAAAGCACCTCACGTAATTAATGGACGGTCGCTTAGAGTAAATTATCATCAGAATTAAAAGAACTGGAATTTAAAGTTCTTTAAAGTACTTCCGCCTCTAGTCCCTTGAGAGCTATAGATTGTAGATTTAAATTACTTTTTTTTTAAACAATATGTACAGGAATTTGTTGCTTTGTTAACTTTAGTTAAATAGTATTTTATTTGTTCTTTGAAAAAAAAACATATCTACAGAATTGATATTATGTAAGCACTGATGCATTTGGATAATTGGAAGATTATGATTTAAAAACCTTTGTTTTCAACAAGATGATGCTATGTGAAACACGGCTCATGAAACAATCAATTTATTGCGTGAAAAGAATGTAAAGACAATAGTCTCTAGAAATGCAAATGTCGAATGGTCTCCATGAATTTGTTATTTAACACCCTTTCTTGTCGAAAATTGAACTCATTGCTTTAGCTTCTTTAATTGAAACAGATCCTGTCATTTGAATGGTATTCTTCTTAAAACATAATTGCATCGATAATACGTCAAAAAATTATAATAATTTTTGCTCTAACTTTTTTGATTTTTTTCATATTGCAACAAGGATTTAGACTCATCTTTATATTGTTGGAATCTTAAGGGAAATGATTCTTTTTTCACTCCAATTTGGTTGTGTATTTTTCTTGTGGTGTGGTAAAAAATGAAGAAGAAACTTTTTAGGCCTTGTAGTTTTTGAAACTATAGTTTTTTTTATTCAAAACCCTTTATTTTATGTTAATTTGATTTTGTATGGTTGAAAAGCCACATTCATTGTATGAATTGAAGACATAACTTTTTCTCTTAAAAAAATCAAAATATTCATCCTCAAGTGATTGATGTAAAAAATTAAATAAATCTTAAGATTTTTTAAAAAAGTATTGTGATACTAAATTCATTTATGGGTACAGTAATTTTTATGCAATATTTTCCGAATAATCAGTAATTTTTGTCTGAACGATAGTTAAAGGTTATTGCCAATAAAGTTAATAAGCTCACCCTCACGTCATTGTTTGCGCACAAAATATTAATAAAATAATCAATTCTTAAAAAAAAATTCTGTTAACCATACACTTAGACAGACAGTCAACATAATTTAGGTAATATAATACACAAAACCTTTTATCTTCAGACAAAAATAAAAACAATGAATAAAAGAAGCTGATAAAACACAGACAAAAAAATAAAGTAAGATATCTAAACATTCAAGTGGGTGCTAAGATTTTAATCTATAAGCAGAATACAAAAAAAAAAGCCAATAAATGCCATTTTATTTTGATAATCCTGTGAAATAAAAGAAAACGTTGTTAAGTTTTAAGACAATAACAAAACTTGACGTAAGCCATAAAAACTGTAACGAAAGAGACAGACTTTTTAAATATTCATTACATATTTTGAAGGAATGTCAAATTTTTTTTTGCTGTCGTTTTTTATATTTTTTATTGAGTAAAAATGTAAATGATTTGCTGTTCAACAGACATAGCATACTTAAGTCATCAATATTATCACTTTTTTTTTTGCTTAAGCATAAATACTGCCCTTAGCTGAATATTCTTAATGACTGATTTTTAATAAGTCTGCTGCTTTATGCTGAAGCGAAATAATCAGTAACGATATTAAAGTCTACTGGCGCTTAAAAGTTCAATGCATAAATTATTTGAAAAGTTTTCCGCTAATTGAAAGTCTTATGGTAATCATTACGAAATTGACAGAATAACAAATGATATTCTATGTCTAATGCAATTTACAAGAAAACTTTCTTTAAAATGAAACTTATGGGAAAGGAAGCTGAAAAAGTGGCAAGTAAAAAATAAATGTTGGCTTATGACTATGTTATTCCACTGCATAGATTATTTTACTATTTTAACTAAAGTCAAGATTTGGCAACTAAGTTAATATTTTCATGTTTTCACAATTCTTTAGGGAATTTTTTTAGGAAAGTTGGAGTGGGATAACCGAAGCAAGTCGAAGTACACAATTTTATTTTTTTTTTGATGATGAAGAAAAAGTTTAACTTTTACGTCAAGTCAGCCAGAATTGAATACCAGAAAAAATACAGAAAGGTGGTTTTCTTTTTATTAAATTAATTAATTTACCTTAATTAAAAATCCAAAAGTGTTAAATCGCATGATCTTGGTGGCCAATTCACGTCTGTCCTTCGAGATATTATTCGATTATCAAAACTTTCTTTCAAATGGTCGATTGATTTCATAGCTGTGCGGCATGTTGCACTCTCCTGTTGAAACCACATATTCTGCACATCAATATCATTCAATTGACTTCACAAAAAGTTTCTAATCATCTCTTGATATTGATCTCCATTCACAGTAATTGCATTGCCATTTTAATTTTCGTAAAAATATGGACCAATTACGCCACCACACCAAAAACCAATTCATACAGTAACTTTTTTTGTTTTCATTGGCTTTTTAAACAATTCTCTAAGATTTTTTTCAGTCCAATTGCGACAATTTTTATACCCTACACCGAGGGTATATTCACTTTGTCTCTCCGTTTGTAACACATCGAAGGGGGCGTGGCAGGTATGGAAAAGTATATATATTCTTGATCAGCGTCACCACCTGAGTCGATTTAGCGATGTCCGTCTGTCTGTCTGTCTGTCCGTCTGTTGAAATCAGGTTTACGGGAAAACCAAGAAAGCTTATTGAATAAAGCTTTCACACACAGGTCACATATTCTTGCAGGCATCTTGCTATTGAAAATGGGCAAAATCGGTTCACGGACACGCCTACCGCCCATACTCTATGTATATTTACCCAGTCCAATTATGATAAAAGTTGCAGCGATTTTGATGAAACTTGGTGATTTGGTGTACATATGAACTAAATTTGGATTAGCTTGAGTTTCAAGTTTTTAAAGGGTCTTATGGGGGTGTGGCACAGCCCTAAATTTTATCACTTATACCACCATATCTTGTAAGCCATTCAAGGTATTGCAATGAAATTCGGTAAACAGATACATATTAAATATATCTTGAATTGAGATAAAAGTGGGCGGAATTGAAAAAGTGGGCGTGGAACTTTTCAACTGTTAAAAATTTTGATTCCATATATCTCAAAATTGGCACAAATAATTTTCATAAAAATTTTGGAGATGATGCCATTAATAGCAGTCATCAATACAAGCTCAGCCACTTTACTGAAAAAACTCGTTGAAGGGCGTGGCACCGCCCACAATATTTATAAACGTTATATTAAGAGAACGAACAACGTACTGGTGATGAAATCGAATGAGGTAGATATACTTGCTATAAGGTCTCTTATTACAAAAATTTGATCCAATAGTACCTGTGGGCGTGGCATCTCCCATATAAGCAAATAATGTTTATTGTTATAAATAGTGTGCTAAGAGAGTAATCTTCATAAAATTCGGTGCATAGATGTCAGTTACTATAGGCTTTAAAAATAAATTAATTTTGACAGAATTGCATTAGTGGGCGTGGCACCTCAAATATTGACATAAATTTGTACTATTGTGAACTATTGCAGCAATTGCTATGAAATTTAATAAAAGTGGTTCAGTTGCTACAGAGTATATCTGAATCAAAAGTAGCTGAAATAGCACCAGTGGGCGTGGTACCTCCCATACAAATAAAATACGGTAAGTAGCATATTTGTTGAAATATGTGAGCAATCATACTAAAATTTGGTGTTGGGGGTTTGCTTATGAAAAGCTATTTCTGGATCAAAACCGGGCTGGATTGTACCAGTGGGTGTGTCACTGCCCTAAATTTTAAATTGAACTTGAGCACACATCGCAAACTATACAAGATATTGTGTTGAAATTTAATATAAGGATGTCGAACACGAATATAATTTGTTGAACCTAAAGTGGGCGGAATTAGAGAAGTGGGCGTGTCATATTTCAAATTTGTTATTTTTATTCGATTTTTTCAACATTTTCCATATTCTTTCGACTTTTTTAACCCTTTAGCTTTTTCCAATATATCCTATATGTATTTGTTCGACTTTTTCAACCTCTTTCAACTTTCTTCATGAGTTTCTTTATTTTTTCGACTTTTTCATCAATTTTGAATAGTTTCATATTTTTTCAACCTCTATAATTTTTTTTAGAGTTTTTCAACCTCTGTCAACCTTTCTAACATTTCACATTTTTTTCAACTTATTCAACCTCTTCAACGTCTTCTTAACATTTGATGAAAAGGTACTTTCAGTGCAGTGTAGGGTATGTGAGTTTCGGCCTGGCCGAAGATATCACTTTAACTTGTTTTTTTTTTTTGACATAGCCGCCAATTTCAAAATGAGCTTCATCGCTGAATATAATTTCCTTGAAAAAATCTAATTTTTTTGTTTTTCTATGACCCAATCAGTGATGGCATTTGGGTTTTGTGGAAATGTAGTGAATCGAAACTTCAAATGTACTTTTTAGAGGCCGAATGTACTTTTGTTTTGGAATTATTTTTTTTTTTTTGGCATATAATAACAATAAAATGTGTAAAAATTTTGATATTTTACTAAAAAAAAAAAAAAATATCATCACTTCTGGGTGAATACTGAACTGTATAATTTCTATATGTTACTAGAAAAAAAAAATGTCTTTACTTTTGGGTATGGAAACATGAGCAGTGCCTCATTCCTTGACTTAATTACAAAAAAACAGACCTTCTAGTCGTCTTTGCTTATTTGTTACATAAATATGTTCTGATTCAATCGAACAATAACTCTTCAGTATCACAATAAAACTTCACTCTTACAATAAGTTTACATCCGCAACATCTACTACTATATTATTAAAACCTCTTCATTCAAATTTAATTCGGTATTCGGTATTTCAATATTTATTTCAAATTATTCCGAAATGTTGCCAGCTACTGCAATGTTGAGATTTCATTCAATTGACTTAAAAAAAAATGGTCGCACAAATTTTGATCACATATTTTAGCAAAAATTACAGAAAAAAGGTAATTATTATAAATTGTCCAAGTGTACCGAAAATGTACTGAAAATTCTCCAAATGTACTGAAAATGACTCAAATGTACTGAAAACTTGTCGAATGAACCCAAGACGATTTTTCAGGACGCAAATGTATCGAAAAAAGTACAAATGTACCAAAAATGCCATCACTGGACCCAATTGCCGTATTGTCGACGTAATGGGTGGTCAGTTGGCTTTAATTCTTGTGTTAACTGTATTTTGTAAGCTTTTACATAAAGATCTTTGGGTAAAAAGTGAACAAAGTTATTGGTTTGAGATTTACTTGATGTGACGACGAAATGATGTCCACACTCGTGATAGCAGCTGCAATATTTTCGCTTGAACGACCAATACGAAGATAAATTCTGCTTTTCTGACCTTTAGCTGAGCCAGTTTCTTCAAATTTATCAATGATAAGTTTAATAGCACGGTTTGTTAGAGTATTTTCCCTACCGTATTTTGAACGGAATTTTTTTCCAACTTATGAATGACTCTTACCATATTTCAAATAAGTTTTAGTAATAAAAACATGTTGCCTACTCATGTAGCTTTAACTAATCGATAGCACCAGTAAAAAAATTGCGGCAAATTTTAAAAGATACCTCAAATTTTAACACCTTTTAGAAATTTGTTTGCTTTTCTTGCTTTTCTTAGTTATGAGAGTGACGTTGTCATAGAAATCAAATTGTAATTGTTTTATTGCACTTTTAACACAAATTGCCTTAAGTGACAACCTTTACTGTATGTAAATTTGTATTTAAATGCCACAAATTAACTTAATTTTATACAAGATTTGCTAATTAAGCCAATCTGACGAGCATTTGAAGTGTGAATCCATAAGTATGTATGGATATATATATGAGAAAGATTATTCATATGTTTGTGTATTTACGAAAATATCCCCCTTGGCAATTGAACAAGGCTTTCCATGTCATCATTGCTACATGGTTGGGCCTGAAGAAGTAAATTTTCTTTAAAACACGGTCAAAACACTTGGCGTATTTGAGATGTCTTACTCACACTATTGTATATTAGAAGACCTTCTACTGGAGACTGGAAGACTGGAGACTGGAAGAAATAAATTCCGCTCTCACTTTCTGTGTTTATGATTTATTTATTTTTAAAGTTCTCGATTAGCTTAGGGTATTTTTAACTATTCAGATAAAGGGACCTTTGACCTAAATCATCGCAGAAACGTTCGCTGAGGAAGAAAGTACGCCATTCGAGAAAATGTTAGAGATAATGTTAGATGTAAAAATAAAGTTGAAGTCTTAAACAAGCTGGAACGGCTTGCTCTATTATATAGAGGGCCTTCTATTATATCTTCTAACAGAGGTTGCCTATTTAGAAATGTATGTGTGTTTTGCAGCATATCTAGGTGTAACTTCAATTGATGTTGCGGAAAACTAATTAATCAATTTTTTATTCAAGCACTCAAATTATATGCATGGAAGCATATATAAATTAGGGTGGATCTTATTTCTAATTCGTATGATAGCTTAAAACATTGTCAAAAAATGTTTCGTTTCAATGAAACAGAATGTACTACTCAAATCAAGTCATTGACTTTCAAGCACTAACAGAAATCTAAAAAGATTTTCAGTTTCTTCAATATATTTGTCTGTTAACTCCCAAGACACCTTGACAGAAAAGTTGCCTGTCTCTTGATTTAAGTGTCAATCAAAACGCAATGTAGCATCTCAAAGTACATACATATTTCAGTTGCAGTTACCATACAACACAGCTAAATCCATACCTCAAAGACCGATAATTTTCACTGTCTTGATGAATGGCAAAGAGTGGAAAATGCATGCAACCGATGAACGACAAACTGATGATGTTTGTCGAAATTAATGAATTACATTGAATTGGCAGATATTAATTACGCAATCGACTTCTATGTACATTCAGCATTGAATTAAGTGACAAGCGGTAAATAATTAAATTTAAGTGATGCATGTAATGAGATGAGATGAAATGTTGTTGCGGCTTTAGTTTATTTTAAGAAGAAGAAATAATACACTTTTAATTGCTGTAACTGCAAGCTTGAGTTTTTATTTACAGTCTTAATGTTGTTGACTTAAATATGACTTCGTTTTGCTACTGATAAAATACTTAAAACAAACAATTTCTTTTAAAAGTTCTTAATGTTGCATATCGACAGTAAAAGATACAAAATTTTACCCCAAAATGAGCAATAATAATAAAAAACAGCAATTGGTTACCCTTCATTGGTAACAAAAACACAACAGCACAAAGTAAAAAAAAAAAATCCAAATTAAACAAAAGCGGCAACAGTAAAAATATTGCACCCTTCAGTGCAAAATGAATAAATAAAAAACATCAGCAGCAGCTATAGACAACAACAAAAGCATTCAGCTCCATATGCTGCAACACGCGGCAATAAAATACAAGACAACGATTGCACACACACGTCGTATCTTTGGTATGCGCTACAGCCAGCACAGACAAAAAACTGCATGCAACATTGGCATTGAAATCAACAGCGACCAGGGGAAAGAAATTGTTACACAAAAATAAAGAGTGTTACTTTTTATAGCAACTGAAAAATGTTAAAAATAAATTCTGTGGAAAAACATCAGAAACACAAAAACAGCAGCAACAACTTCACTTATTCACGTAAATTTAATTGATAGCAAATCATGCACAAGGCAGCTAGCAACATACGACAACATATGATCGACCGGATATGACGCCATACTAAATACGTTGTAAGTAGTTGCAGTGTTGCTGATGCAATTAATTGCATTACATAATATTATCACACTTTTGCTACCAAACTGAGTTGCACGTATGAAACATCAATTCAAAATTCAACAATTTGGTTAAACTGTGAGTTACCAGATAGCTTTGAAAATTTAAAAAAAATACATAAAACTCTTTCGCAAAAGTCGACCTAAAATGTTTTCAAGTGATAAATCAATACTTCCCGATCAAACTAAAGAAAAAATAGCTTGGAGGTCTTGAATCTTTAGAATGCCATGTGATAAGTCACGGAATCTAACATGCGATGCAAAGGTCCGCTCTTTGTGCATTCGATGCTTTTTCCAGATTATTGAATGTTCTGTCGACGAGCTGATGACAAAACTAGCCTTGAAGGGCTGAGCTTATGCAAAGTAGGTGCTACCAATAATCATCTTGTTCTTTAGTGAAGATTTTTAGCTAATGTACTGTCCCTTAAAAACACCTGTAAAATAGCGTATAACCATTTCTTGGAACGCAACAATTTCTTGATCGTTTTTGAAATAATTTAAGGACCTGGAAAGTCACCTACACTTCATAATATTCCTGGAGTGGTAATGTGAGTCAGTTTAGTTCTCATAGTGCCTGAACACTCAGCAGAGTCTATTATTATGTACGCATGTGATTATGTTTGAGAGTGACGGAGTTCTAGTTGGAGTTGAAGTAACTTTTTGGTGCTAACAGCTCAGTGTTTGAAAATTATTAACAAAAGCGATTTTCGATCCTATCAACTATAGTTTTTGAGATATTTCGTTGCGAAAAATGTTCAAAAACGTCAAATAAACAAAGTGTGCAGTTATTAAAAGAATGACCGATTTATATAGATATTGAAAATTTCAAAGATTCACTGAATAAATTTGTAGGCTTTTTTTTCAAAGAGTAAAAAAGTATTGAAGAGTTTCTTGAAATCTCTTAGTATTTAACCGTAGACCGATCCTTAAAAATTACGACTAATCTGATCTTGACGGATCGTTTTCGACCCGTATATGTTTTGTATGGAATTTTGAAGGAAAAGATTTTTTTTAATGAAAATAATACACTTATTCGCTTTTGTGCTCTTTATGTAACGTTTTCTCGGTTAAACAAAGAGCATATCTACCCCGTGTGGTTAATTTTATCGGTACCATTCTAGGCTGGTTTGCAAGTAAGACTTGTTGATGATTTTGACAGCGTTGTCATTTCGTGGATCTCTGGTTCTGGTTCTGTTAGATATGTGATTTTTTATCAATCCAAGACAAAGTTCATGTAGAAAGTTCTTACGACATTGCTTTTAGAATTTTTTTAGCCAATTTGGATCTATTGTTGAGTAGATTCTGAAAGCATTCAATGCTGAAATGTCCGAAAATGTTAGCGGTTAGTCTTCCGTTTGAAACGGAATCCCGAAAGCACTTCGTCAGTATTGTTAACACCTTTTGTTTTGTTATAGTATGAAACTATTTCAAGCAAGTTTTTCGGTGCTGGTCCGATATCAGGCGAATAATGCATTTTGCTTCGAACAATGGTACATTTATTTTTCTTTTTTACATATGAAACCAAAGCAAACCAAAACAGTGTTTTCAGTAGATTGGATGTAGATTGGAGTAGTGGATGCTTTTTCTCGATAAGAAGCTTAAGCGGAATGCTACGCTTGTTTTTTTCGGAATGTGCCAGCCATAGTCAAATTTTTGTAAAGCAAATTCTGACCCAAGTCGTATGAAGAGAAAAAACTATTCATTGTAATGTTTTGACCTTTGTGCTCCTCAACTAAATCAAGAACCACCCGCTCACCCTGATTTTGTTCCGGTGCAGCTCCAGCAAATTTTCCCAAATATAGTTGCATATTTCATACCTATGAAGTCTTGGCACAAGTGAGAAGCCAATAATACTTATACCGTACTTCTCAGGCTTACTTGGCATGTACTGTCTAAGCGAGCATGGCCCATGGTAAGTCAGTAGTTGCTCGTGAATAGTAACACATTCACTTGGATTGAAGAAAAGTGGAAGCGATTCAACCCATTTGTCCCATAATTTTCGAATTGGTGCGAATTTTTCCAAAGCTGTGAGACTAAGTTCGTCTTGTTCGATGTGTTCGGTGTCACATTTCGTTATTTTGGATTCCGTATCAATGCAATTACACTGTTATACAAACGTAACACACGACCAACTCAGAACTCGGACATCATGTTTTGCGATCGAATGATACGAACAACGAGCGAACTGAAATTGAGTTGGGCCAAACGAATCGAGTTGTTCGAGCTTGACTCGTTGCGTATGGCAGAACTTCGAACATGTTCGATGAGCTTGTTGAACAGCCTTAGAAATCACTGAACTGTGATTAACTTTTTAAGCCGATAGAATGTAGAAAAACATGTCTTTACATAAAAAAATTAGTACGGGTCGAAAACGACCCTAATGACGAAAAAAGTCCCAAAGGTGAAAAAAACTTAAGGTCAACTATTAATAAACTCTGACACTGCATGTTTTCATTCGTGGATATGTACCCACTGATAAAGTCACGAAGACACATACCCACACAGCTGACAGTTTTCGAAATATTTGAAATGAAAAAAAAAAATTTGGTCGAAAACGACCCTTAGATCGGTCTACGGTTAAGTTCTTAAAAGAGAGTACTTCTACAATTGAATCCATAGAACTTTTACTTTTGATTACAACCTCACTCTAAGAGAAAATTTTTAATTTGATAAACAATCAGTTTTTGAATAAAAAAGTACAATAAACATAGTACAAGAAAAATAAAATTGAATGCTGATTTTTGCTACTCAAAATATCTGGCAACATTCCATCGGCTCAAAGAATAGCTTCATGTTTTCCATTTATGTAAATGCAATTGTGTAAATAATTTTTTCAATGTTCGCTGATAAAAATAATTTTTGTCACGTGCTTCACACTTCACAAATAGCATACAACGTAAGTATCTAATCAATTGCATGTTTTATATTCTTGTGTGTGATATTTTCCTATTCCTATTGCTGCTAGTGATGATGTTGCCCTTGCTGATGCAAGGGCACCAATGTTGTCGACACCAATAAACACTTTCATAAAATTCCCGCAAGAACATTTGCATGTTGTTGTTATTTTCAATACTATAACGTATAATAAAAAGGATATTTTCTGCTAACAGATCATACTGCGGGATGCACATAAGAATGCAACATGCCACATAAATGATGAAATGACGAGTTTGACATGATTGCATGTTGTTATGTTGCTCATAATGATGTGTTCTAAAGTTAAGTGTTCTGTGAGTGCATTTGTGTTTGTACGTCGTATGTATGTATTTATATTATTATTGTTGCTATTGTTATGGTCTTGTTAAGCTATTAAAATGTGTCAAAAAACATGAAATTTAATTAAATTTAATTTTTGAAACGTGCTGATTTCTGACGTGTTCAAAAAGTGACAATTTGAAAAAGAAAAATTCCAAATTTACAAACAATTGATAGAATTCCTAATTTTAGATAGACTAAAATCGCTCTGCTTAAGTTTCAAATGACTGGATGCAATATTGCCCAAGATATAATGGTCTAAATAAGAACAAATGAAATTTCGCTCACAAGAAAAATGAGACAAGGGTTTTTGACATGAGTTCTTAATGAACTGAGATTACTTCTATATGTTCTTTACATTTTTGCGCGAATTCGTCCACGCTTTTTTCAATCCTGCAACAATTAGCACATCAAGAACATAAACCCAACAAACATAAAAATTATGATTTCTTCAATGCTTGCTGTCATTTAAAAGGTATCTACATATATCGCATATATTTTCAGTTCTGTTGTCTCAAGTAAAATCACAATTGCAACATTAAAGTGTTATATGTGAAGCATAAATAAACACAGACGCATCAATGAAACCAAAATAAACAACACTAAAAACCCAAAATAAATAAAAAGTAAAATTGCTGAATATCATCCTAATAACCATTAAAAGTAATAAAAACGACTTCATTGCGCTAACATGCTTAACCGCAAAAACAACAGCAACAACCACAACAGAAATAACACTAACATGATCATCAACCCAAAGACAACTTGAGGTTTTCCAACATTTTCAATGTTTATTTATTTTATGTGTCCAAAATGTGTTCATCAGGAGCAAAAAAAAAAAAGAGTTTTAAAAAATTGTAAACGCAATCATACGTGGCAATATTCAAAAGGAGGAGGAGTACAAAGTATACAAGGAGATAAAAGTGGGTGCTAGTGGTAAAAGTCACTTTTTCGGTAAATATCTCAGGCACTCAACGAGGCATTGCAGCGAGACGTTTTGACAGACGTGCAGGCAAGAAGTCTGTTTGCTTGTATTGAGAACTTAGAGAACAGTGCTTCGTTCTCATGTGAAAAATTAAAAAATTTCGAGATATGAAATAGATGCCTCAAAGTTTTCAATTTATTCTTTGAATCAGCAGTTGGGATACACACAACATTTTCTCCATCCTTTTGAAAATGTCTTCCACCAATTATTTTTTATGATTTGACTTGAATTTATTGAAGTTATATTAGAAAATCTCATGAAATGAGAACTTTCTATTAAATAAAAAAACTGCAAAGCAGTGAAAGAGTTTTTTCTATCATGAATTAACCTAATAAGGATTGTTCAAGAAAGAATTGGCTCTTTTATTTCATGAGATTGTACTTTACTTGATAATCTAAGAAAATGGTAACTTATGCGTTGGGCTTTGGCAGAAAATATTCACTCAAATTGAGTATCGACAAAAGAGGTCTGTACATTACAAAAATTTTATAATGATGCCAAGATCTATGCACATAATTATGCCCATATCTTGAAATTTTGCTATATACAAGGTCAGTTAAATTTAAATATATATTCATTTGTCCGCAACCTTAATAAGGTTCTTAATCCTCCATAATCATTGCCCCAATTTGAAAAAATAAGTAACCCAAAAAATGTTGCGTTAAAGAAATATCAGCTATGAATTATTTAACAATCAACTTTGCTTTACATATTCATGTTTCAAACACTGTGCCACTAAGAAATGCGGCACGCGGAAAAATGTACGCATCGTATAAAATGCATTCATTTTTCCAAATGTTTATGAGTTATGAAGATGAAAATGAAAATGAAAAAATAAACAATAAACCGCACACTTTAACTTTAGACATCAACAACATATGTGTGCAAAAAACAGCAACGGCAGCGACATTTGAATGGATGCAAATCATGTGAGGAAATGAGAAAAATAAAACAATATAGACATTGATGATGACGACAACTTTTTAAGAAATCTTCTTGTTTTGGACAGATAGCAACTCAGTGCTAAATAAACAGAAAAACTCTGAAATAGAACAAAAACTAAAGTCTACATGAAAACTCAAAATATCAATGAGTTTAAGTTGCAACAACAATACATAAGTTCATACTACTCAGTTAGTGATGGCAAAAAAGTTTTTGGTAATTTATCGAAGATTTCAACAATATTCTCAACGAAAAAAAAGTTGATATAATCATTTGTTAAACAGCATGCAATTTAAACTTTCCTTTGGTAGTTCGAATTAACTGATTTCCTCTGAAAATAAGCAACACACAAAATGTTTTTCTTAGTACTAGAAACTAAAAAAAGAATTGTCAAACACAAAGAAATCGATAGAAAACTTCCAAACATTTTTGCCATAATTTTTTGCGTATGGGGATTGAAAACAGTTTTCGATGTGTAAATCACTCTTTTTGGGTGTATGAAGTCTAAGCAAATATAATGAATTCTACAATGATGTGTATGAACGTCAACAAGATTTGTCAACCCTTTTCTATTTATTTCTTTAAAATTTTTCGAAAATGTTGGCCAATTTAACGTAAAAAATTTTGAAATCATAGATAAAATAAAGTCAATAGTTGGGTTTTTAATGCCGTTAATTCATCGCATATTCGTGAACTTAAAGTCAGTCAGACTGCATGATTTGAAATGGATTCAGTAGTTACAAAGTAGTTGAAAAACTTTGTAATTGACCAGAACATATACTACGATAGATAGGAAATTTGAAACTGAAATTTTTTTTGAAATTGAGATCTGATTAAATGATCTAGTTTTTTCTGAGGGTATGATGGATTTCTTTGCGGAGAACGAGACTTAAACTAAAAAAAAACATTCAATTAACTTTTTGCCTTAAATTTGCTGCAGGAACTTAAAGCTATTGCCTTTGTATTGCGATCAAATTTCAAAATGCAATCGCGACATTATTTCCGCCTTCACTTGTAATTTCGAATAACGGGTTTTACCTTGGCATTATATGTTTGTTGAACAACCCTCATTATGTTGCTCACAGGAGTTTGGAGGCGAGGGTTGTTGCAAAACAAATCTGTTGCCATAAGTGGCTGCTGCTGTTGCAATGTTTGCAACGTTGGTGACGCGGTGGGCGGCTTTAAAAATGAAACACTTTCGACACTTTGTGCAATTTACACTTGACATGCATGAATGTAACGGTTTTTTTTTTGAAAAAAAAGTAAGCAAAAAACATTGTGTTCATATACACACACAAAAATGCATACAAATACGCTTGTGGACACACTTGTCCCTGTATGCGCTTGTGCACGTTGTATGTATGCTGCCAACTGTGTGCAAATATTGTAATCACCCTCATGATGAGCCTCATCATATGAAACAAAACACACAAAATGTGTTTATTTTACATTTATGTTTCTCTTTGTTTTTCTTTTCTTTGCTTTGCTTTCATTTTCAAATTTTTTTGCTTTATTCTTTGAAACATATAAACAGTATTTTTTTAATGTGCACTCGTACTAATATGTGTATATGAACATTTTCGTAAGTTGCTCTTTAGCACTTAAGTGTCATTGTGTGCATGTTGTTAATATTTAAATTCATATGTGTGAACGTTCGTGTTGTATTTTTTTTTGTATTTTCTGTTTGTATACTTCCTGTTGGAAGAATTCTTTCGCTCTACTTCACAATGGCAGTAAACAAAGAAGATGCAAAAAACACGAATAATTTAAAAATATTCTGCACATAAAAGGACTTGGAAACAATGTTTCAAAAACATAGAAAATAATAAACACTACATCCTTTATGGCATTGCTAATTTTGAAAGTGATAACTGCAATCCTTAGCAACTTTTTCGAATATTACTTACAATAAGATTTTTTTATAGCAGAATTTGCTTCGCAACATTTGCATGGCAACATTTATGCTAGGCACTTTTTTTATAATAAAATTTAACTTTGCAACATTTAGCTTTGCAACTTTTTTGTTCATTTTGTGCTAGCAACATTTCCAATAAGAAAACTGATAGCGCATTGGAAGTATGTGCGCCTTTTTGCCTACTTCGGTTTAATGTTTATTTTCTTAAGCAACATCTAAACATCTTCATTCGTTTGTCAGCTCAAACAGCGCGCGGTGGTGATTTTTGGTCGTGTGACACTTGTGTGTGAGATGTCGCGTATTATACGAAAGTCTGTGGATTATATGTGGCATAAATAAGCGCAATCTACAATATTTTCTGTGATTAAGAATACGAAATTAAATTTGTGTTTTGATAACGAAAACTTTTGCCCAATAATTTATTTAAATAAAATTTTTAGAAATCGTATATATTCGATTTCTATAGACCACAAGTGAAAACTTGCTTTTTTTTTTGCAAAACAAAGTGTAGTCGCTGGAAACATGCAATTCCATATTCCATTGCTTAAGAACTGCAACAAGAAAAGGCGAACAATTACAAGGTACGTATTCCAGAAACTGAAGACACATGTGACTCATGTATACCGCTTGCAGTTAGCACCAGAGCAAGAATTGTTCTGAAGTGACTCCAAAAGAGATAGTGCCAGCCAGCTCCACTGCAAACCGCTTTAACATTTCATTAACTGGCGATTTTACAATGTTGATGTCTTAGAAAAAGACAATTACTTCCGAATGCATTAATTTTACACCAGTATAGTAACCATTGTATGCGTACCAGCCCCTTATAATTACGGTTTTTGGCTCATTTTCTGAATGATTTTTCTTCAATACTAAAATTAGTATTTAACTTGAAATACAAATTTTAATTGTGTTAATGTTCAACGAAAAAAGTTGAAGACCTTTTCCCTTAAAGAACTGCCGCCCTTACAGTATGATACAGGTGCATATCGTTACTTTAATATAGAAAGGCCCTAACTAACATTTTTTTTCAGAATCGAGATTTTTATAGATTTCGGTAGGCTACGATTGAAAATAAATCAATTACAAGCAAATAAAAAAAAGCCATTACTCACTTTAACTCACAAAAACTTTAATTTTTATTAAGTTTTTTCGTTCTCCTGTAAAATAATAAAAATGTGAGATAGGGCCTTTCTATATTAAGGTAACGATATGTACTCTAAAAAAATTGTTTGCTAACTTAGCTGTTTGCTAATGCAGACAATATTTCACTTACATTCAAAAACAAATGGTGCAGCTAAAAATATTTTTTAATTCACAGCCGATATGTTCAAGAAAAAAAACTGTGAAATCAGATCAATAGGACTACAAAATTGAACAAAACAGTTAGATTGACAGGTTTTATCTATGTCATCTGTGCTGTTTTGGTCAATAGTTAAGTGTCTAATCGCTTACTCTACAAAGCCTTGAGGCGACTACCACACAGTCTTTTGCTTAAAACAAGCTACTTATTTGACAACATTTTTTGGATTAACTAGGTCGAGATCCTTAAAAATTGTTCAACAGCTAAGGCCACGAAATTTAAAATTTTCGATAATTTATTTTTGTAAATGTTAATTTTATCTTCGAAGAAAAAATATATTTTTCTTTAAATATTCTTACACTTATGCAGTTTTGTTTCTTATTCAATTCTCTACACTTGTCTTCTTATATATAAAATTCTCGTCTCACAGTGTTTGTTACCGAACTCCTCCCAAACGGCTTGACCGAATCTTATGAAGTTTTTTGTGTATATTTGGTAGGTCTGAGAATAGGTGGTATAAGACTTTTATTAAGGTTGGCCCTCATATAAATTTTTTTTTATAAAAGCATTTTCACAAACACCAATTCATGAAATTTACACCACGTGTCTTTTATAATAAGAGACATAGTTAAGTCTATGAGACTTTTATTTAGGCTTCATATTTAGGGTGGCCCTCATACAAATATATTTGTAAAAAAGCATTTTCTTAAATACCACTGCATCGATTCGAATTTACACCACGTAGCTTTTGTATTAAGAGACATGGTTAAGTCTATAAAACTTCTATTTAGGCTGGCCGTTATAAAAGAATATTTTTAAAATAGCATTTTCTCGATGATCACTCCATCGATTCACATGGAATTTGCACCACGTGTTATTTTATATTAAGAGAAGACAAACATAGCTAAGTTTAGAAATCTTTTATTTAGGGTGCATATTTAGGGTGGCCCTCATACAACAACATTTTTAAAAAAAATTAATTTTCACGAAGACCGGTTAATCGATTTACACCACGTAGCTTTTATGTTAAGAAGCATAGAAAGCTTTTGCATACAAAGCTTTCATAAATTTTATATTACATATGCGAAGTCCGATTAATCGATTATTATGGAATTTACACCACATGTCACCTTTCACCCAGCAAACATCACGAAATGGGAACAAGAAAAAAGCAGATCTATTGTCTCTCTCACAAAATAAGCTTTCTCTGACTCCCTACACAGTTTTCGGCCATTATTATTGTTTATGTATCGTGACATTTTAATTTCTCAGTGCAACTCTTATGTTATTGATATTCTTATAGTAAATTTATCATCAAATTGCAGTGCTATCATTTGTTCTCATTTTATTAATAATTTCTGAAGATAGTTCATAGTTTCAGTTAAAATGGGTTTTCAAATGGGTTTAAAATATGTTGTTTCGCTTTCACATTCCATCGCATGAGTTCATACAACATCGCGCCACCTACTGGGAAGGGCACAACAACGAATGACGGGACAGCTAGTTTTATATAAAAATTTTGCAAAAACAGAATAAGAAATGCACTAAAAAGTTTCAGAATACTCAGAAATTCATACATTATTGAGCTGAATGGTTCTACTCAAAACACAATTACAAAATACTTACAATGTGTAAAAAGGAACTTGCCGAGTCGCAATTCACATACTTTCTTAAAAAATTTCGTACAACATCTCTTAGGCTTATGTGTTACTTCAGTAAAATCATTGGAAGGTCTACCGGTGATCTTATTCATTGCTGCAAATTCTGAGGGCAGAGGAATGTGTACTTTGAATACCACATTATATCTTTATATATATTAGTGTTTTTAAGCAAAATCGGTACACCGAATTTTCGCAACTTGCAGTACTTTGAGAAGCTTAAGTTACAATGGCCGCTAGTTGGTTTCTAATGACTCTAATTGAACCATCATGTACCATCCACACGACTAAGCTTAGATTCAATAAACCTGATAGCACTGAATCTCCTTTCAGCCTTTTAAAATATTTCGAACACTCCTTATACAGTCCCCATTTATCAATGAAAAATATATTATCTAAGCAAAGCCTTTTTTTCAATAGTTGTAGTCGTAGATAAAGCGTTCGGTAAATTTTAAAATAAAGTGAGAAGAACATTCTAACATACATACAAAGCTTGGCCGAGTGTCATGTGGCGAAAAATTTCCTCTCTACCAAAGTTAAATATTACCATAGCCGCCCATTCAAGTAAAATTTATCACAAATATTTTTTGACTTAATGATATTTAAACAAATAACTTACTAATTTATACTGATATCATAAACAATTATTTTCTCTTTATTTTTCAGATAATCCAAAAAATAAAAGCATGAACAGCCAATTAGATCTCATAAATTCCAAAAATTAAAATAAATGAATATATTCTTTATATCCGGATATCAAGAGAAAAATCAATCAAAATTTGAATGCAGCTAAAATGTACGTGAACTCAATACACTAAATTACAACAAAACGGAACAAAAACTGCAATTTTCATAACAAAGCCAAAAGCAAATTGCTAAACCAAAATCTACATCCAAAAGATACAGCAACACAATATACAACCAACAACAAGATAGAAAAGTATCTGTTATGACATTTTAAATAAATTGGAAATACATTGTGCGGTAAAATTTGTTTCAACAAAATTGGAATAAATAAACAAACAATACAAAGTTGAAGAGAAAAACTCAAAAACAAATGCAAAACATCAAAATATGAAAAAAGGAACAAAATCAAATTGCTTAAAATTGAAATAAATTGATCAAAATATAAAAGATAAAATAACTCATGAATGCAGGCAACATGTAAACAGCAATATCCGTGATATATTGACAACAATCTAGTGAAAAATAAAAAAATTCTTGAGCTACATAGCCATTACAGTGTGAAGCAGGAAATTATTAATTACAAACGCATACTTTTGATTTAATTAATTGGCGGCGTATCCAATGAATGCTGCCTACTTTAAGTAGCATTCAGACACTTTGTATGTATGCGTAGATACAAAAAAAAGACATCTCAATTTACTCGCCAATTTATAGTGCTGCTTGTCTATTTTACAATCCATTAGCTACTTTGCCCATTTATGAAATGGAAAATTGTGCTTAGAGTGGCAAAATTTGGAGGGCGGCGGCGAAAAATTGCAAACAAAATTTTGTGCGTCACACCAACGCCATCACTAATATAAAATATCAATTTGTGATTTTTCAATTTTGCCAACATAAATATCGTATGCTCGCGTAGCATCCGCTTTACGCGTTGTTTTGAGTATCCATTAAAAAATTTTATGTGCCACGAAAAGTAAACGGAAAAACACCAGCCGACGTAAGTACTTACGTTGCTGCATTTGAAGTTTGTGCGTGTGCTTATAGTGAATTTATAACTTTAATACAATATTTCAAAAGTGTTCTACGCGTTTTGACTAAAGCATATTTTAGTGTAATCGAAAACGTTTGTGTAGTGTAATGTGTCGTTTACACTAGAGATTCTCGAAACGCTAAAAGACCGTAAAAAAAAGAGATTTGTAACTTTGTTTTCTCCTGGAAAAGAAAAGCTTAGCACACAAAATTTTCTTCAATAAGCCATAAAATGTTAACGAGCAAAAAACGACAAAATTTCTGCTGGAAAAGCAGAAATTCAAACAATCTGCGAAATTTAATCACAGCCAGCGTTTTGTTAATAATTTTTACTTGCAATGGTAAGTTGTTTCAAATTTTTATATTGTTTAACAGATTTTTTATTGGAAATGTTGTTTGGTAAAAGACACCTTTATAATAACAAAAAAAGGAAGGCTTTCAATTCACTTCACAACCAGGAGAAATTGAAGAACATTCATCTAACAAAAATTTGAGCAACAGAATTGAGATTTGGTTGGTTTTTATTTTTAATTTTTGCCCTAAACCATAATTTCTTAGTATTATGTTTTTTTTCTGAGCCTCAGAACTGTAAGTCAAAAAATATAGCTCTTTTGATATGACACATTTCTTGAGCTTTTTTTTTAGGCTAACCGAACTCAAAATATATTGTTAGCGTCAAAGTTAATTATTTTCATGTATTTCAAAAAATTGCTAAAATATGAAGACTATATTTGATTGAAACAAAAATTTAAATATTTGTTTCGGAAAAAAAATTCTCTTCACCTCAAATGTCTCTAATGGTTTGAGATGGATTGGGTCTCTAGCTTATTCTAAAGACAATAAATATAATGAGCAAATATAGCCAATTCAGACAAACAATTGTTTAATGGCAAATGGCCGATAAGTGCTGGAGATCTCAAAGATCTATACGGCAGTAAAAGAGTTAACAAGCAGTTTATTAAGATTTGGCTTACTATTCACAACTAACCTCTTATACATACAGCATTAATTAAGCACCCCCTACGTTCATTTTTTTTATATCATAAATTTTTTATAAAAAGGACGTTATTGAACCATATTTCGTATTTATTTTATTTGCTTATATCTTTATTTTTTATATCACTTTGGCCAATAATGTACTGTAGTTCTTCCAACACTTTTCGATCTAAAAGCAAATCGATTTCCAAAATAAAAAAGTTTAGATGTTTTGTCGAACTTCAGTCATTAGCAAACACCGATATTAACGATAATTAAACAAAATTTTAAATCAAATTTTAAATCAAATTATTGATAGCACATGACGACGTAAATTCATCTTTATGTAGCAAAGCAGCACAGTGAAACAAACAAAAATCATCTTATATTTTTTTTTTTTGAAAACTAGCAGGTATTTTTTTTGTCTCAGCCGGCATTTTCTTGATTTATAAATGTGCAGATCGCAACCCAATTTCAATTAAATGGCTTCGTTAGGAAACTAAACTTATCGATAACTACCACCACTAAGTGTACACGGTTAGAAATCTTGGGATAAATTTTAATACAAGCAAAGTATTACAAAATTACGAAGTAATACAATTTTGATTAAATTTAATACTTTTGAATATATTACAAAATTTTGTAAAACATTTTGTATTAAATTCTAATACAGGTCAAACATTAAAACGATATTTTATAACATTTGATGCTATCGCAAAGTAGCGTACCGAATGTATCAATCATTAAATTTTGATGAGAACTTTCTCGGTGTAACTTTATCAAATTTTTTGATATATTCTTTGTCATATGGAATTTAAAGCACATTGATATGAGGTTTATTCGTATTTTGAGAAAGAAAACGAAAAAAGTCTCTTAAATATTACAATTATTGGCACCTGAGTATAATTATTGGCATATTCAAGTCTACAATTATTGGCCCCGGCCTACAATTATTGGCCCTTCAAAAACTACAATTATTGGCATATTACCATAATTATTGGCACACACTCAAACGTAATTATTGGCACAGTGGAATTCCAAATCAATTAAGGATCCATTTTAATTTTTTTAATTCAGAGCCCACTTTAGCTAGCTAGCCAGAAGAATAAAACATACTTATTTCATTCAAAAACATTTTATTTATTACATAGCTAATAACTATAGCTACCTCTTGGAAATATAATTTTCACAAAAAACTCAAAATTATTTTGAAAGGCGCTACATAGGCGCTAAAAATAAAGCACAAGAAAAAGAAACATAATATTTCATTTAAAACATAAAAATAAAAAAAAAATAATTCATGAAAAGAAAATATAGGTAGTAACTATCAGTATGACCAGTTGTTTCTAGGAAATCTTTCATCGCATGCATCACGTCTTCCTTTCTCTTCGGGAAACCTTTCTGCTGGCAAACTTTTACCCAGTCCACAATAGCCTCTTCTTCTGTGGCACTTAAGATGGTTGAAGGACCTGGACGAATTTTGGAAAATTTGGGACCTAAACGAAATTGAAGCGTTGGCCGTGGTATCCCGTATGTTTTGGCTGCAGTTTTTTTTGAAATTTTGCCATTTTTAATTTCTGTGAGAGCCTTCTGCAGAAGACTTTCATCATATGAGTTCAGGTTTTTGGGCATTTCAAAGATTCTGAAAAATAGAATGTGCAATTATTGGCACTCAAAAAAGGTACAATGACTGGCAATGCCAATAATTGTAGTAACATACATTTCAGTTATTGGCACTACCCTGCAAATAATAGAATTTATAGTTTTTTGAAGCCAATTGTTGGCACCCAAGTTTTATCAAAATATTATGGTAAAAGTATATAAAATATATAATATTGAATGTTTTATAATTAAAGCAACCCAAGCGGCCTAGTTCAAAAATCTATAAATATAAAAGGAACATTACTCATCAAATTTCAGTTTGCTACTGATATCAACACTGTACACTTGATACAAAACTTACACCAAATATACACTTACAGCTCAGAAGATTATAAGCAACTGAGCTGCTTAACGTTAATGACAATTCGTAAATAATAGAGGAAAGAAACCACAGAATGAGAAAAAAAACAATTCATAACTAAAGGGAAATAATGAATCTTATAATAAATGCTATTCAAGTAAAGGATGCCAATAGTTGGCGCAAAATTTGATGGTGCCAATAGTTGTAGTCGGTACGCTATTACATTTAGCCAACGTAAATATAATACTACGTTGGCTGATGTCGTTAAAATGTTCATACAACCCTTGTATTGAAAGGGAAACTGGTTCGAATCTCAGTGGATACGACATATTTTTTTTTAAAATTTTAATAAAAACGAGTATTAAATTTTAATACAAATTTATATTAAAAATGAATTTTAATATCTAGACAGTATTGAATTTTAATACAATTCTGGTGTAGTCATAAATGTAATCCCAAAAGTATTAAAATTTATTCCAAAATTTCTAACCGTGTACTCTTAGGTTGTATGCATCGCTTGAAAAGATCATTGCCCAACATTCTATCAAAAATTAAGCCGATCGCGATTTATGGTGCTCAACATTGGACGATGTTGAAAATATTTTTGGGCCATCACTGACATTTCCAACGTTATGTTGCGGTTTCACTTGACCACAACACTTACCGAACTTATCCGCTACCGACTGTTTTCTTTTTTAAAGATCAAGTGTACGCTAATAAACCAGCGACAATCCTCCAACTGAAAATTATACGTAATAAAGTCAGTGCTATAACAAATGAAGTTGTCCTAAATGTCATGGAAAATTAATAAGACATAATTTTTTACGTTGAGATCAATATAATTTTCTATTTGTATGCTGTAGTTAATAAAAAATAAATTCTAGTAACGCTAAAATGTAAAACAAATTCAAAACTAAAAATCATTTTGCATTAATCTGTGTATTATTTTTTTCAAAAGTTCGAACAAAATGTGTGAGAGTTAAATTACCTCATCTCAATTGCTTTGACAGTGTGACCTTGTTTTCAGCACTTGATTTGCTTTATCTATTATATTAAAAATAATGCTGAACCACTTTAATTGTGCTCAAATGTTGGCAATTAAATTCAAGTACTTACCACATACACATAACAGAAGAAAAAAATGTCCCTTAAAACTTAAAGAGCTGCAGCTGCGAGAATTTCATCAATAGAAAACAAAACATTAATGCAATGCAACACTTAAGTGAGTCACCGAACTCAACAGTGGAAATTTTTAAGACGACGACCACACACACTCCCACCACTACCCTTAACATGGGTACACACCTATGTATAGTTCACTTGAAAACCCCTTTCTTTTCGAATTTAAATTGCATTTTAATGTTCCATGAAAACTGAAAAACAAAACTGCCGACATTAGGGGGCGCCATTATAGAGCCACTTAAGGGTTACATTTTTATTGCGCTCCTATTGTTGTTGTTGTTGTTGTTCTTATTATTGTTTTTGTTTTGTTTCCTATTTCTTGTTGTTCTACGCTGATGATGATGATGTTGTCGAAGATGACGACGACGAGGCTGGTATTTTATTGCTGATTTGTCTGTCATCGATTGAGCGACATTAAATATTGATTTCCATTTCTCAAAGAGAAGACAATCAGAATAACAACAACAGCAACCAAAAAAAAAAAAAAACAAAAATAAGAACTACTTCACATTAGCCTAAGCATTTCAAAGGTTGTTGTTTTGTGCGCTCGTTCAATGTTGAGACTCTAGTGATGGCACTTGGTCTGTGTGATATGTTATTGGATTAAGATTTGGAAAGTACCTTTTAGAGATCAGGTTTACTCTTCGAAAAATAGCAACCAAAAATAGTTTTTATTTTTTAGTATAACCAAATACAATGATATCGATAGGTCACATTTAAATACTTTTGATTTTGCGTAAAAACATTTCCATTTTCATTTTAACCCATATACTTCCACTAAAAATTCTTTGTCATCTGTTCTTGCATCTATGTATGTATATTTTATTCGAAACTTTTACCAATTTTTGAGCTGAGCGTACACTTAAGGCAACAAAAAAACAAAACTAAACTTAACAAATTTTATCACAAAACTATACAAACAATATACTCAAAGTGTACTGAAAATGATTTCAAAAGTCGTACTTGCGTACTTTTCAAATCGTGAATGTACTGAAAATGTCATCCCTGATCAATACTGTAAGATACTTCACTTTTTTGTGTAGCTCACGCAGTTCTTAAGTTTATCCAAACCCTAATGACGCGCACTTTGTCAAGTGCATTTGTCATGTATGTTATATTGTTGTTCTTGCTAATGTTGTTTTTGCTACCCATATCAATTGCTCACATTTACATGAATGAATACCCAGTGGAGAGAACAGTCAGACTATTGAACTAATAGCGAATGAATATACTATAGGTATGACCTGTGGCGTGGTATGGAAAAGTTATGCTAGATTTGGATTTAACAAAAACCAAAGTTGGTTAAAAAAAAACACGCAAGGTGTTATCTTTGGCTTTACCTAAAATTATATAAATTACCTTTTTATTAAAAGGGTATTTTTCTGTCACATTACATGCTGGCTGGTTTGACTTATAGTACCCACATTGAATTCGATAATATTTACTTAAATAAATCTCTATGTACCGTTTTGAAACTTATGCTTATATGGGAAGGGCCACGACCTCTTTTTGAAATTTGCCAATTTTTTTGTCTGATGCTTGGATGGACTATTTTTTATATTGGAGTGAAATTCGGTTTCAGTAAATAATAAAGTTTTCCAAGTATAGCGTTTTAAAGTTTATGTTTCTATGGAGCGTGCTACTCCCACTAAGCTCGCCAAGTTCTTGTCCAGAGCGTTTCCGAATCAATCGTACCATTTGTGTTAAATTTGAATCCATATGCCTAAATAACTCTCTCATAAGCATATTGAAGTTTTCACTTGCATGGGAAGTACTACGCCTTGTCGTCGAAATTTTGACAAATTTTTTCCACAGCTTCTACAAATTTTTCCTAGTATTATTGAGAAAATTGGTTACAATTCATTAAATAACTCTCTCAATATAGCGCTTAAAATGTTTACTTGTATGGGTGGTAAGCGAGTCCGCAAATCAATTTTATCCATTTTCAATCCAAACAATGTTTGAAGATATGGCCTGTGTGCCAAGTTTCACTGAATTAGCTTGCGTGGTTTTCCTGTAATCGTGATCTCCACAGACAGGCAGAGACACAGATAGACAAATAGACAAACAGACAGATGAGCGTCGCTAAATCAATTCAGTTGGTGTCGCTGAGTAGGAAAATATACATTTTTCTATAAATGCCACGCCCCATTTATGCGTTACAAAAAGAATGGCTAAATGAATGTAATCTCTGTGTAGAGTATAAAGAACTACGAATAAATATAGAAAAAATTATTTTTAGTAATTGTGTGGAAAACAGACCATGTGCTGTAAGAAAGAAGATTAGAATTGGGTGAATAGTACGTATACCCAAGATCATAAGGTAATTCGAATAGGTAAAGATATTTTACGGACAACCATACTCAAAAATATACGCTAAAGCAACCTCGAAATCTATTGAAAATTTTTGCTCGTGGCCAAAAAATGGTGAATATCATAATTTGCTCAGTTTTTTCTCATTCATTTAAAAATTTATCCTCAAATTAAAAAATGTTGGTAAAGAAACATGTACATAGATGGGGTGAAAACACAACACTGTTCAAAAGTTGCTTCCACATTTAGATTAGACCAAGTTATGGTCCTTTGAAATTGACCATATTTATTTAACCCTCCGATCAGCGGTAAGCTTTGTCCCACTAAACAAGCGGTAAGGTCCCTAGGGACCTCAAATTAAATATACTATTTCCTTAGTATTCCAGTGTGATTTGATGGTTTAGAGTTTAACTAATGATTGAAAAAAAGCCTAAGTAAATACAGAAATATGAACTTTACGAGTATACAATATGTTATGAAAAAGAGAGGAGAAAATTTTTTGGAGCTAAGGTAAATTATACCAATTTTATTTGGTAAGTTATAATTATTAAATTAAATGCAAATATTACTGTTTTGCCTGTTTAGCTAAGATAGTTGAGCATGGAAAAACAGGATGGTCTCTATTCCTGATTACATTTGCGATTGGCTTCGCGTATGATTATGTGTGCAATATTTTCCGCGATCAAAAAACGAATAAATGTCAATGGATCATAAATGTTGCACAATGACCCTGCTTTGCTGGTATAATTTACAACGTTGTGAGCACGAATACGGAAACTCGGTGGTGGATTTTTGTTCCATTTCGTACCATTTTTAGACGTGAAATATTCACTATCGGTCTCAGTATGAGGAAGAATTGAAATGGCAGCAACAGCTTGTTCTCGTCAAATAGTTCATCTCCACATTCGCTTCGCCTTCGACATCGAAAACATCAATATTTTTTCCTGGCCGATATAGAAGGTCAGTGTCATCATCCCCTTCAGCGTCAAACGGATCAACATCATTATCACTCGCCTCATCCATGTAATTAGCAAATCTTTCATCTACCACCTGTTTTTCTGCATCGGCCATTTGCTAGCAGCGTGTTCTGTTACGTATTACCATTTCGACAGCATCCCATATTCCATCTGCCATTATTCTTGAGAAAGTACTACAAAGTTTTCACAAAAAATCAAATAAACTTGAAACTTTTCAGAAAAAAAAAATCAAATAAACTGGTAGTATGACACTGAAAAGTTGCCTCAAATTGCCTGAAACTCGTTGCAATACAAATTTAGTATAAATAAAACTACGAAGCACAGCCCACTACAATTCAATATGCAGTGCAAATTCAAATTCAAAATTCGAATCTTCATATTGTTTTTCGCTAAGACCTCACAAGGTCCGTAGGGACCTTACCGCTTATTAGCGTACTAAATGCCTATAAGCCGAAATAAAATACGCTCTAATGCTAGTATTGTTTCAATTTTAGTTTCAATTGCTTTAGAATATCGAACTTATAGAATACAAAAAGGATAATCTTCCCAAAACATGCGAAAAGTACTTTTACGAACGCACAAACATTAAAAAGGTCCCCAGAGACCTTACCGCTAATCGGAGGGTTAAATGTTGTGGTGTCATAAAAAATTTAATATTTTTGGGCCCAGATATCTCTAATTTTATGATTTAATTCTTAATAACCATTTCTAGAAATTATTACAATTACAATTACAAAATGGAAAACAAAGTGGTATTGAAAGCACATGAAAGCATTACCATTGAGGCCTGAGGTATTATGTTATCTCTGAACAAATTGTCTCACTGGGCAAGCTTACGTATATGCTGCAGTGTGTTCCTTTGTAAATGTGTCTTTTGTCACATTTTCATTCATTCACACTCTCTTCATTTTTGTTTTTAAGATTTTGTTTATTGCTGTTCTTGTTGTTTTTAACCCCTTGTCTCCATTCAATTTTAATGTTTCTTAAATTTTTCGTAAAATTGAAAATTTATTTATATTGTCGTCATACACAAAAGCCACCACAAAAAACAAAGTATTCACTTATCCACACTAATGTACACATTAGAGTGGAATAATTTTTAAATAAGACTCGACTGAAAAATTATTTTGAAAAATTTAATTATTACCTACAACTTTTAATATTGTTTGGGATTTGTGTAAAAACTCAAACAGAATTTGGACCATGGTTGCGTTTTTCTAACATGAAACAAATGAAATTTTGTTTTTTTTGGGGTAATAAAGTTGAAAAAGTTTCCATACGATTTGGCCTATTCTAGCAAACATATATATCGGAGGATTTTTAATTATATATTCTTAGTATATACTGGACAACTATTAAATTTCTAGGTTGCCCGAAATCGATAAAGCTTCATTAAATCAAATTGCTTAGTGAAATTTTTAAAAATATTTGAATAACAAAGAAATTACTTCAATTGAATTACCTTGTTCATAAAAATTCGCCCCATATACATTTTTAAAAAAGCATGATAACAAAATATTAATTAAATTTGAGTACACTTTTTTTTTTAAGACACCCTAACCTACGAGTAGGTATGCATAAACACACACGTCTCCACTCAACCAAAACTGGAATTGAAGTTTTCATTTTTTAATTACTCTTTGTAATTAAGTAACAAAATGTTTTCATGTATCTTACGTTCCTTCGTGTGTCAATGTGTTGATGCTGTAGAAACCCTGTAGGAAAACAATGTACCAATTAAATATTCCTTTAGATAAATGTAGGAATATTTAGATTTTTTTAATTTCAATTTAAGAAATTATCACAAATTTAATTAAATGTTATTTTCTTTGGTTAAGATCAAAATGTTATCAAATGCAAAGTTCTTGTCTCTTCCTCTAAGATTTTGATTCATTAATTCCGAATATTTCTTAATAGTTTTTATTCAGATCCGTTTTTTGAAAAATTTCAAAAACTTGTTTTCAAAAACACTTAAGTTTTAAAATATTTTTTAAATCTTTTTATTGAATTTATCTCACAAACCGTAACAGACACATTTAATAACATTTCAGATGATATGCATAGCTTAGGATTATACATCCTCAGCCAAAGCTGAGTTCCCAATAAGTTATAAAAATAATGCTGCTGGATGTTGTTTCACTATAAGCAAAATAAATTTATGTCTAAATATGAATACCTTAAATATATAGTTGGTGTTTTTTTTTACTGTGCCTTTCGTGTCAAATTTGCTTGTTTAAAGAGTTTGAAGTGTCTTCAATGAAATAAGGTGTTTGTTCTGATTTTTTGTTCACTCCATCATTGATTTCCACAGGGGACAGCAGACATGTCGTCTAAGTGTGTGTTCGTTAAAAGGAGTTGTAAACCATCTTAAAGGAATTTCACACCATTTGTTGCAAAGAATTCTAATGTAATTTTCTTAATTGATTTACAAATAAAAAGTAATTTGATGTTGAGTTTTTTCACTTTTATTATAAAAGAGTTTTTATGTTCAAAATTATGGATGTTTTGTTTAAGTTATTAACAAGTTATTAAAATTTATGACACAACTTATATGACACTAATGGACTTATATGAAGTCAAAAAATTTTATTTTTCATTTTGATAACTTGATTTCACTTAACAAAGAATGAATTTAGATATAGAAATACAGTTAATTTTTATGTTTTTCGTTTATTTTTATTTCTCAAGAAATGTTCACCATTTCAGGGCTTAAGAATATATTGAAAAATTATTTTTTTTTTCAAGTGCCGACTTACGTTCATAAAAAAATCTGGTTAGTTTTTCAATTAGTGGACACTTGACTTTCAAACATTAGGCTAATGTCTGATACTAAACTAGTTGCAAATGTTGTAATTAATTATTTCTTATTTGGAAGAAAATAGGTAAACAACAATATTAGATATGTATGGTCAACATGTTGTTGTTGCATAAATATTTGCTTTATATAAAATAGTCATTGCTGTACATAATGATAATGATGTGTCCATAACAACAATGACATTTATAATGATGATAAATGGGAGAACATGCAAATAACAACACACAATGGATATATTTACCCATACTCCATATACAAATTTGAGCTTCTGGAGTCATTTATCTAGCAAATATCTTAATAAGCACCAAATATTGCAATTAAATCTCAAACGCAAAATTTACCATTGTAGAAACAACAATTACTGATAAATGCAACAAATTTAGTAAATTGTTACAAATAGAATTGAAACTGATATTAATACGCACAAATTCAATGCAGTCTATGTACATATTTATAAACAGGTGCACTGAAAAAAAAGTCTCAGTATTAAAAACCATAAAGAAATTAAAGTATAGTGTTGCTTACTACCATGCTGTTGAGCTTTCATTTGGATTCACAGAATTTGTGGAGTTTTAACATATTGTAAAACGTTTTATAAAAAATAATAATAAGATTTATAAAGAAAAAAAATTATAAATTATTTTTAACATTAAAGTTATTTATATACATTAGGGTGATTCAAATTTTTTTTTTTTAGTTTTTTTTAAGGTGCTGTTGCTTAAAAAGTAAGTTTATGATATGAAGAAAAAGTTCACGAAATTTCAGCTCTGTAACTTAATTTTATAAGGTGGCGCCGGAGCCTGTTAGTTTTACATGTAAATTGTATGGAAAAATTATTTTTTACAAAAAAGGTATTTAAATGAATAGGTGATTAGTGTTGTTGAGCTGAAAAGGGTCGTTTTTCGACGTAATTTTTTACGCTGAATCTGAATCTGGCCTCAGAACTGACCCATCATGTCGGAATCCTGAAATATTTGAGGTTAATTACCTGAAACATGATGTTTTTTGTCTACTTTCGAGGCCATGTATAGGATTCAAAGAAAGTTGATCAGCTTATTTTTAACAAAAGCATCATTTAGTACCATCCTTGCCCTTTAAAATGAGCTATCAAGTGGTGATCTGTGATGCTTCCTTGCAAAGTTGCAGCCATTTCAAGGTGACATGAATTTGAAACCCGTTGGTTAATATTGTTGGGTTGCAACCCTTTGTAGGGGATCCAATTCATGTCACTTTAAAATGGCTATAACTTTGCAAGGAAACATCACAGATCACCACTTGAAAGCTCATTTGAAAGGGCAAGGATGGTACGAAATGATGCTTTTGTTAAAAATAAGCTGATCAACTTTCTTTGAATCCTATACATGACCTCGAAAGTAGACAAAAAACATCATGTTTCAGGTAATTAACCTCAAATATTTCAGGATTCCGACATGATGGGTCAATTCAGAGGCCAGATTCGGATTCAGCGTAAAAAATTACGTCGAAAAACGACCCATTTCAGCTCAACAACACTAATCACCTATTCATTTAGATACCTTTTTTGTAAAAAATAATTTTTCCATACAATTTACATGTAAAACTAACAGACTCCGGCGCCACCTTATCAAATTGAGTTACAGAGCTGAAATTTCGTGAACTTTTTCTTCATATCATAAACTTACTTTTTAAGCAACAGCACCTTAAAAAAAACCAAAAAAAAAAATTTGAATCACCCTAATATACATATATAATGTACCTTTTCAAGAATTTTGCAAAGATTTAGTTCTTAAAGTATTTATTTAACAATTTGTAGTCATCATAAAAAATTTGCATTCCTTATTTTTTTTATCACGTCGTTGAAAAATGGTTCTGTTTTTCTCTAAAAATCTATTGCTTTAGTTAGAATTTGCTCTTTTTTACTATAAAATATTGGAAAATTAACTATGATTGAAACTTTGGTATGTTAGATTGATAGATAGGTTGAGTTTTGTTAGTCGTTGGGAAATAACTTCTTTCTTTCGTTGTTATTTAACTAAATGTTTCAAAATATTTCATTTTTTTTTGTGTGTTTTTTAAAACCGAAAAAAAACCCGAGTTCATTATAAACCGAATATATTTAAGAATGATATGTCTCGTGGTTATTTATTCCAAATTCATTAATTTATTGCTAGAGTAGTTTTCCCGATTTACTTGATAAAGTAAAGTAATAAAAATTTGTAAGACAGATCTTAACATAAGTCGAAAGCAGGGAACGGGCAGGACAAAAGTTTTTGGTGACCGCAATAAGGCAAAGAAGGTGATTACCATGCTAAAGAAAAATCTCAACCGTTCAGGAAGAAAAACCTCTCACCTAGCAGTCTGCTACGAGTCATTTGTACGAAGAGTGAAAGGAGAGGCTGGGCTAAAGACCTACAAAGCTCAAAAAGTAGCGGATCGTTATGTTGAAAAGAATTGTAAGACAAAAATAACTACTCCGATTTGTGTCCAAATTTTAAGTTACATTATGGATGACGAAACGTGCGTCTTTTTCGACTTTTGTCAGCTTCCTGGCCTAGAGTTTTATGTTGTTAACAAAAATGTCGCGGAAAAATGCAAAGCTCAAAAAAAAAAACAAAATTTTCCAGAAAATTTTTTGTTTGGCAGGCAACTTGCAGTTGTGGTAAAAGAAGCCAAAATTTCGGGGCCACATGACAATCAACAACGAAATTTAAATCGAAGAATATTTGCAAAAGGAATTTTGACCATTTTTAAATAATTGTGTGGTATCCTCCTGTTTTTTTTTAACCTTACGAGTATATTACTTCATATCACTACAGTAAATCGGCTCTTGAGTGGTATCAGCAAAATAGCATTATTTTCGTTCATAGAGAAGCGAATTGCTCTGAACTCCGGCCAATCGAGAGATATTTGGTTCTAGTGAAAAGTTTATTAAAGGCAACAAAAGGAACATGCAAGGACATACCAGACTTTAGACGCTAGAAGTGTGCTGCAAGTCTAATGATCCAGGAAGATACCATCAAAGCACTAATGAGAGGTATTCAGGAAAAAGTACAAGATTTTACGCTTCAATATTGATGGTTTCTATTATTTCCTTTATATGAATTAAATTTGCGTTAATAAAATAAAAACTTTTTGAAAATTGAATCAATCGTTTCTGAGATATATTTGTTTTTCAATGCACTAATTTCTAATTAAGCACTTCTTAATCTTTTATTAAATATTTTTTTTGAGTGTAAATACAGAGAATGAACTATTCAAAAAGAAGCGATTGGTCATCGTTGGGAATAGTCGCTAATTATTAAATTTATTGCACTAATAACAGGTACTTGTAAGCACACACAAACGTTGGTTAGCAGCTTAGTTACACATCCCAGCAAATATTTTATTTGCGTTAGCGTCGTATTTTAATCACCATGCTGATAATTCTGATGGTATGGTAAAAGACACTAGTTACACGCCATAGTGATTTGCGTATAAGTCATAAAGAATTGTTAACTAAGTACACAATGCTAAATCAAAAAAAGTTCATAAAATAATAGCGCGTTATTGAATGCAACAAATTTAAATTTAAATCTTGTTTAGAAAAGTTTTAAATTTACCAACTACAGGGTGTTTTTTTTAGAGGTATAGAGCTTCGAATTGAAATAAAACACAAGAAAATCGTTTTAATGTCCATCAATTTAGCTTTATTGGAATGATAATTTTATGCCATTAATGTTTAAATATGATTTCGGGCATGTGGTCGCCGCGGCTGGCTCGAATAAAGCCAATTCTAAAGGTCCAATTTTGAACCACTTTTTCGAGCATATGGGGCCGTATGTCGGCAATAACGCCACGAATGTTGGCTTCCAAGTCCCCTAACGTTTCTGGTTTGTTGGCGTAGACGAGCGACTTCACATATCCCCAAAGAAAATAATCCAATGGTGTCAAATCACACGATCTTGGTGGCCAATTGACAGGTCCATTCCGCGAAATTATGCGCTCATCGAATGTTTCCTTCAATAAATTGATTGTGACGTGCGCTGTGTGGCATGTAGCGCCGTTTTGTTGGAACCACAACTCATCCACATTCATGCCATCCAATTCGGGAACAAAATAGTCGGTTATCATGGCTCTATACCGGTCTCCATTAACGGTAACTGACTCTCCAGCATTACTTCGGAAGAAGTATGGCCCAATGACTCCACCAGCCCATAGAGCACACCAAACAGTCAGTTTTTGTGGATGTAATGGCGTCTCAAGGGTCTCATGTGGATTCTCTTCACTCCAAATGCAGCAATTGTGCTTGTTGACGTAGCCATTCAACCAAAAATGAGCCTCATCACTGAACAAAACTTTGCGATGAAAATCAGCATCGAGATCAATCTCATTTTCGGCCCATACACCAAAATCACGACGCATTGCATGGTCTCGCGGCTTTAATTCTTGCACAAGCTGGATCTTGTAAGGTCGCAAGCCAAGATCTTTGCGCAAAATCTTCCATAAAGTTGATGGACAAAGCTCCAATTGCTGTGCACGGTGGCGAATCGATTCATTCGGGTCCTCTTCAACATTTTGCTCTACAGCGGCAATTGTTTCTTCGGTGCGCACTGTTCGACATCTCTGCGGATGCGTATTATCACATAGAGTAAACGTAGTGCGAAAACGACCCATGGTTAACCGAATTAATTGCTCTGATGGACGATTATGTCGACCATAAAATGGACGGAGCTTGCGGTAAACTTCGCGAACTGAACCATTATTTTCGAAATAAACTTGCACGATTTGCAAGCGTTGTTCTTTTGTCAACCTGTTCATGATGAAATGGCAAACCAAACTGAACATAAATGACATTAGAGTTGCCAGATTTGTCCATAAAATGCCAGTTTTATCTCTATTTGAAAAACAAACCTCTAAAAAAAAACCCTATACAATAGGGAAGCTTCAACAAACTTTCAACTGTTGGCTGGGATAGAAATAGTCATCAGTACGAGCGAACTTTAATACGGTGGTGATGCACTATACATTACCTCACACATGTGACTATAATAAGCGCGTGCGAATGATTAATTTATGCAAATTGTGGAAAATATTTTGTTATTTGCCATTTTGTTTGTTAAATTTGCAAATTTTTCATTTTATTTATATTTGTGAAAACTTTATGTTCACAATAGCACGTTTGCACTGTTACACTCTAACATAGTACACATGTGTCAATGTATTAGTTTTGCTTTAATTTTGGCAAAGTTTCATCAGTTGCGTCATTTTGTGCTGTTGGCAAATTGTTGCTTTTGTTGCTGCAGTTTTTGGCATAATTATGACATGCGTGTTTGCGCAATTATTTGCTACTAATTGCAAATTTATTTGCAAAGTAATTTTATGCGCTATGGCTTTATTATGAATTTATTTGTGATGTGCACGATTTAACACAGTACTCTGCCACCAATATATTTCATAAGTGCAAACAGCTTCACTACTGTTGCAAAATATGTCATTAAGATTATGGCAATGTAGTATATAACTTTCTCTTCGCAGTTTTTAGTGCTAGTGACAACATTAGAACTTTTTTATTTATTGTTTTTGCTTATAGTAAATGTTCATAGAATGTGTTTAACTTATTTGTTTTAAGGCTTAAATATGCAAATAAAATAAGTCCTTAATTATACAAAAATATCAAAATCGAGTTTCTGTAAACTCCGCCGCAAATGTAGCTTAAGTCAACTAGAAAAGATGTAAGTACGTACCTCAAGTAAGTCATTCTATGAAAATTACGAGAAAAAAAAACACTTTTTGTGAAACCAAACTTTTTAGTCAAATGATGGTAATGTAGTTGAAATATTGTGTTTTTGTTATTTACAGTTGATATAATTTGCATGCTTAGAGAGGTGGATATATTTTTTTCTTACAATACTTAAAAAGAAAGTTTAAATGAATAGTAACAGGGAAAAATGTTAAATTATTTAATAAGTATAAGATATAACAATTTAATTGTTGATCAAGTCACTCTACTATAGAACAATAAGTGAAAAAAATTAATTCCTTGACACAAGGTCCACCTTAAAATCCAAAAAAGTGTTGAATGTGCGCTGGTTACTTAATTAAAATGCTCTGGTTTGCTGTACTCGGACCAGCAATTTGTGTCCGTGGAACAATTGGTTTTGACAACAATATATAAACAAACTCATTCACACTATTAAAACAACAGTAGCAGTTACTCTTGCAACAATATCATTGGTAGCAGTAACAGTTGCTGCAAAAACTGTTGCCGTTGCTCATTTTAATTATTTTTGTGTTATTTTAGCTTAAAATGATATTAAAGCCAACAATTCATTTGACAATAAAAACAAAGAACACGCACATACACTCTGACAAAAACGAGCAACCACACATAAACGTACCCCCAATAGTGAAACGTTACTCCTTTTGATTGTTTTTCTGCTATCGCTGTTGTTTTTTGCGTGCAAGTAGTACGTACTTGGTTGCTGTTGTTGTCGCGTTGCGATTGCAAATTACAAATGGCGCCAGAAGTCGCAACAGGACGTAATTGTGGCTGCATTCCAATGTGCTAATATATATTTGTGTGTGTGCGTATATATGTGATTATCCTTTTTTTGCAACTTTTGATACTAAGTATTTAAAACATGAGATCGTGTTGCAGCATCAGCACAAAAACGCATGGCAAAAGTGCAACAATAAATAGCGCCATCTACATGTCAAAAGAATTTATACGCATAATTAGTTTGCTATTGTTGTGATAAGGAATTAAAATGGACAACATTAGTAACGAAATGCAAATGCTGGTATGTTTGTGGAAGTTTGAAAAAAGTTTTTTAATTTTTATTTTTTAATTTTAAAATGACCAAATTTGTGGGTGTTATTTATTCTACAGGTCGTTGTGTGCAGAATAAATTTAACAAATTGTAGAATTTTCACATTTGTGGGAAAAATTTTTTTGTCTTAAAGTAACTACTTATTAAATTCGTTATGACAAATTACTGAATAGAATAACTGGAATGAAAATGTTAGACCTGGATATTTTACCATTGAATTACTGGAAAAGATGATTATGAAGGTTTTTTCCTCAAATGTTTCGGCCCCTCAGTCACTATTTCTCTACGATAATTCTTATTGTTTTCATCAACACCTGTTACAAGCAAAAAAAAAAAAATTAAATCACCTAAGTGCACAGCTTTCTATGTTCTTTAATCGTCTACTTGTTTGCATTTTTCGCGCTTACTCGTTCTTTGTGCACATTTTACTTGATGATCATGATGATTTGATCATCGAAGTAAGCGGACGACTAAATAAAATAATTTTTAGCCGATCTACAAGTACCATGTTTTGGGAACACTTAAGAAATTGTTTGGATTCATTGCAGTATTTCCCGGTTAACTTTTTTTGACTGGCGTTCACGAAACCAGTCGATTAGTCTTCCTTGAAACTACATCAATCATATGGCGTTTATGCAAAATGATGAGAAAGAAAATAGAATGCCAAAATGTGATATTTTTCCATTCGACTGAGCTCAGAGGCTTATTATCTCTTAGCCATTTGTTGATGAAGCTATCTGTAAAGCAATTATGAAGAAGTTTTTTGCTGACGCGTTGGACTGTTTTGTGCAAACTGTCTTGAGCCCAGTGGATGCCAAAAGGTGTCAGTGGTGTCTTTTTTCCTGACTTTCGCGTTAGACTAACGAGACTGGTGGTGCTATACTACTGAGTGAGATTAAACCAAACTATTTATGAGTGGAAGTATAAAAAAACAAAGGTAGCCATCAGAATCAAAGTCTTGTTTTTTTTTCTCTTGATAATAAATCTTCAAAAACGGATGATTAACGCAGTTTCAGTATGAGAAAATCTGCTTAAATGATATTTGATTGAAGATTTAAATACTTTGCTTTCAAGAATGACACACTTTTGATTGTAAGTGCTCACGCATAGAGTAAAAATAAAAAACCTTAGAGAAAAATTTGTGATGAAACAAAGTATGCATAGGGGGTGAGACAAAAAATGAAGGGAGTTAAAAACTTCTTTTATTACAAAAATTTTTCTAGAGTCGCAAACTATTTAAAGTTTTGACTAACATTATTGCCTGTTTAAAACTTTGTGAACTATTTTAAAACAAATACTAACTACTCTTATTATAACAAATGCTATGAAATTCCAGAATTCGTAATTGTTAGTTAAAAATAAATGAAGGATAACAAAAACAAACATTCATCAACGCGATGCTACTTACTTGTACCCATATAACAGTGAAGGACAATAAAAAATGTACAGAGTGATGAAAAAAAAAGGGAATAATTTAAAAACACAGAAGAAATAGATAACATTGAAGAAACAACTAAAACACTAGAGACATACGAGTACGTAGCGCTAAAAAGCAAAGAAAGTATAAGAGCTATAAGGACAAACAACACTGCAAGTACGAGTACACACTGAAACACTCCCATCAGCTCCTTCCCCAGAAAATGTTTTTATTTGCTTTTACTTTTGTATTATCTTTTACTTATGTTTTTCTTTGATTTTATTTTCATGTCTCATATTTGTACACTTGAGAATTGCAGGGAGAGTTGTACGGTTCTTTTTCCTTTCTTTTATTGTTGTTTTCCTCCTTTAACAGGATATAAAATCTTATTTTTTTCTTCTTCCTAACGAGTGCATGATAGGCGTGTAGCAAAATAAAAAAGAAAATCAATGATCTTTAGGGTGGATCTGATATTTTTTTTTTAAAATAAAAAAAAAGGATTTTCGACGTAGCCAACACTGGCTGTTTTTTTTAGTCTTAGGAAAATATTTCCCAAAACTAAAAGAATTGAACGTGGAAGTTTGCACTTAAGCATTTGAAAAGTAGATGATTTAACATAAGTCGAACCTACCGAAATAAAAGAATTAATTTTTTAACTATTTTCTATCAATAATTTAAGAATTAAAAAAAATAAAACTAAATTAGCTCTATAAAAAAACAAGTTGCTCGAACATACATATAATGTTAAAAATTACTTCAACTTTAAAATAAAAATTGTTTCAATTTTTTATCTTTACGTAATTTTGTAGGTATCGTTTAATTAAAACTAACATTTTTTCAAATCAATGTCCAACCTAATATCTCTCTATATGGCAAGTGCGTGTGCAACCCTTATAATGTGTTTAGGTCTACAACCCCACCGCTGCTACTATCTTATGTTATCTATGTGACAAAATCTACCAACATTTTTTTTGTGTGTGGGTGACTCTTTTCTTCTGCTTTTTTGCATTTCTTTTGTTTCTTCTGCCTGAGTAGAATTTTTTCGTTGCTTGTTATCTCAGCTTAACAATCACGCTTCGCTAGGATTCTAGGATATTTCATTTTTGATAAAGCTTACGCAGCCGAAGAGGATTCACTTTTTATTATGTTTTTGTTATCCCCTGTTTTTCCATAATGTTTGTTTTTTTTCTCTGTTTTCATTTTGCTATCCGTGTCTTTATATCATTTTTCCTTTTGTATCTACTGTCTGCCTGGATTCTTTCTTGCTGTTTTAGCTGGATTTTCTTCTTTATTAAAATCTTGTTAACATTTGTTGCTGCACTAAGCCACCCTGTGAAATCGGGTTAGGCTCTGTGTAAATGCAAGTTCATTGGCGTTTGTTGAAATTGAAATGGGTTGTTTCTGCTGTTGCTAGTTGATGGAGTTGTTGATTGAGCTACAGGGACTATTTTTTCATCTCATTTCTTTCCGTTTGAGGAAGTGGCATCATCCTTTATTAAATCAATCAATCAACTGAATGTTAATAAAAGTTGATTTCTCTTTTAGTGCTGATATTGTTGAAAAATTTAGACATTAGATAGAAATTTTTTTATTCCCTGTGACAATTTTTGAAATAATGAATATGAGTTTAAGCACTTTAAAAGAAAAACTAAATTTAAGTCAAGACATGTAGATTAGTTCCTTCGATTTACATTAACATTGTTTTTTTTGTGGGTGACATTATTCAAGAACTATTGCATGCGAAATTTCATGCCAAAGTTATAATTCTTTCTTGAGTTATAGCACGATAAATATTTAAAAACTTTAGTCAATAATTTGTTTAAACTATGGTTCAAAGGTCAAATCCATTGGTTAGAACTCAAAATTTTCCTAGCTACCGATTTGTAATCTGGTCCTATTCGATAGTAGATATATTGATAGGAAGGGAACCAAAAAATAGTCAAATATATTCTAGAGTACTTTGATCCTTCGTACATCAAATGATTCCGACTTTGGATGATAACCACACAAATTTTAATAAATAAGACCATAGTATCTTCTTTGCATCATATCCGCATTGCTCACGAAAGTCATATAGATAACAAACAATTCAAAAGGCTTTGCGCTGAAGATGCGCCAAAAAGATTAAAATGACAACAAAAATACAAAACGATGTTCGATCAAGCAAGATATAATAAAATAGAATTACTCATAGACCAGCTTAGAGAAGAAGAGACCAACAGCATTTAAAACATTAGGTTCACAAAAAAGTTTTCAGATCTGAAAAGTGCAGTTGCAATCTGTACGATTTTAGCTTGAATTATAAATTTAAAATTCATTAAATATTCAAGTTATATTTATCCACCTGTTTCGGTCATATTTGTTAAAAAAACTTTTTTAACGATTTGAAATTTTACAGGAACATCGGTCTTTGTTTATGATAAGTGAAGGCTTTTTCGGTACATTTGTACTTTTTTCAGTACATTTGCGTCGTGAAAAAACGTCGTCAGTACATTTGACAAGTTTTTAGTACATTCGGCTCATTTTTAGAGTAAATTTTGTTGACCATATTTCTTTTTTTTTAATAAAAAAAGGAACATTTTGCTGAATTTTTGTAATTTAACTTAACTTTTTCATGCTTTTGTCGAAAAAGGTACATTCGGCAGCTAGAAAGTAAATTTAAACTCTCCATTCAGTGCATTTCCACGAAACCCAAAAGTCATCACTGCCTATGACTATTAGTTTAATTAAAAATTGTTGCAATTGCTATTTTTACTTAGTTGATAAAAACATACATACATATGTAGCTGAATTTCTAAAAATCGGAAAAAATACATAGGCGATATAAAATTAAAGCTTGTTTTCAAACTGACGGTTTGACTGTTATAGAAATAAAAAACTTAAAAATTCCAGGTAACAGCATTACGCGATTGCGATTACCAATAAAACGCGCTTGTAACATTTTGTTTTTGTAACCCATAATGGCTCAGTAATAGAGCAGCTGTCCCAGCACACGGTGTGGTTTGATCCTCCCTGACAAAAGTTAATAAAAAAAAAAAAAAATCTGATGAGGCTTTACAAAATATATATGCACTCCACGTCACATCGGACACCATTTTGCTTTTGCCACTCTGAATTATTTTGAAATTTAGTTGTTCTCTTGGTAATGGTTGAGACTAGCCTCCAGGATTTTTTTTGAAATTTATTTTATCAAGCTACTCAGGAGATATTTATGTTTGGAATATTACGATTTTTTATTGAAACGTTCATAACTCCATAAATATTCCGCCAAATTGCAGATTTTTTTTAGATTTTCGTAAATTTTTATAAAAAAAGCCGAAAAATTTCTGGAAATGGTATCACTATGAGATTTTTTAGTTTTAAAGATATATAGTCATTCTTAACAATATGGGCAATAAAAGTTTTTTTTTTGTAAAGAATTTGTAAAAATCTTCTTTCCATAAAATAAATTTTAAATCTGGTTTGATATTGGGCTAATGATAGAATCTAATTTTATTTCGATTCTTAAATTTTCATGTTTTTATTGCATATAAGTTTTTCCAAAAAATTGAGATAAATTTCAAGCTGTATAGCATTTGGGGGACGCACTGACATTGCATTTCAGTAAAATATAAAATCTACATCACAGTAAGAAAGCGGTGAAAGGAAGCTAAGTTGAGGTCTGTAATGAAGTTCTTTTTCATTTTTCAATATTTTTCATAATTTTAAGCTTTTTCCAAAACTTTTCGATAATTTTCGATACTAAATATTTGAGATTTTTGACATCTTATGGTTTGTTTATTACTATTCTTGATACGTTTTGAAAATATATATCTGCTCCGCTATTTGAATTTGTTTACTAAAGCTGGTGTTTTTTTTATTTACTAAAATCTTTTTATATTTGTTTTGGCTATAATTTTGCTTAGTCAACGTTTATCTTTCAGACTTTTATTTTCACTCACACCTCTATTTAATACTCTGTTGATAATCTCATCCCAAGCTTATTGCACTTTCAAATTTTCTACACTCAAGGGTCTCATCTATTTTCTCGTATTTGTTAGGAGTGGGCTTATATATTTCCTTCAATTCTTTGATAAATTTTTTTAAGTGCTCTACTGTCGTTTACTATTCTTAATTTATTAAGCACTGTAATTTAAGTTCACAGCTAAGTCGTAATGCTGAATTCATATATTATTTTAATGTTATCAAAACTTTCTGCTAAAAAACACGTTTTTTTTACAATACACTGCCAGAAATTCATAAAAAAACGCAGCCAACAATAAAATTAAACATTTTAAATTAAACGAAACTCATTTTTGGCTACAAGCTCACACTCAAACCCACATGCTTACAGATTAAAAGTGTTTCCTTCTTCATTACTCTGCTTAATATGCAAAAAATTAATTTAATATCCTGCAAATGATGTAATTTAACACAAGCGCCCAGCTACAGAAATTAATATACGAAAAACAAAAAAAAATATAAACGAAATCTTTAAGGGTGCGAACAAATATTATAGGCGGTGGCTAATAGAGAAAACATTATACACAGGAAGGACTTCTAAGGAAGAAAAATAAAATGCTAAGCAGAAAAAATTATGAATCACGCTGTGCGTCGAAAAAAATAAAAAAACAATTTAATTTTATTTGCCTCAAGAGATTGCGGATGTTCAGTTCAAGATGCTACAGGTTTAGTAAAATGGCAACAAAATTGCGCACCAGATGAAGTAAAAGTAAAGGCAGCCAGACGAAGGTATAAAGTAAGAGATACTCATGCTTAAGCCAAAATTATGCGTCATTACTTTAAGGGAAAACCATAAAATATGACAAAACGAACGAAGGACGAACGCAACATGAGTGAACGAACGCACGAAGGAATAAATGAATGAAAGTATGTTGGTGAAAAAAAAGGCACAAGGCGCATTTGCTGAAGTATTTGCCCCAAAAGTATACGCAATTAGACCCTGTAGGCATAAAAGCAAGAAGTAACTAATATGTATAGATATTGAAAAATTGAATATATTGAATATTCTAATTGTTTTTTTTTTGCTTACCAATATTATATTTTACGTCAATATTATATTTTTGCTGTTTTGATCGGCCCTCTGAAGTAATATTTTGGGCCAAAGCTCAAAAAATAATTTGAATGCTAATATTTTATGTAAACTTATGTATATGTTTAATTATTCTAAATATTTGTCTGCCATTTATTTTGAATCAAAGGTGGACAAACAAAAAGAGAAGGGAATAAAAATTAAAGTTTTCTGGAAAATTGTATGTATTATAATTTCTAAGTTATTTAATTTGCTCCTCTTTTGACGCCAACTTCATTTATATAAACTTTCAGCAAAATGTTAAGATCCATGATATTTCCTACTGGCTGGCTGCATGTAAAAATGTTTCTTTTTTTTTCAAAACAAAATACTTGTGAAAATGTTTTTTGTTGTAAAGGAAATTTACGATTTCTTAGCATTAAACTGCGTTACATCGTTGTCGTCGTTTTTGTAGCTTGTCGGCAGGTAATTTAAAAATTATGGTTATTAAAAGCGTTGAAATTACGAGTATTTGTTAAAAGGACAAGGCGAGGATATTAAAAAGAATTTTTTATAATCTCTTATAATTTTTAAGAATTTTTTTTTTTTAATTTTTAAGTAGTAAGAAAAATGTGCAAACATAAATTTTTTCAATTTAATTCCTAAAAATGTAATACATATATTTGTTAATAGCTATGTTGTTAAGCAGAACAAGATAATTTAAAATTCTGACTTGAAACATTTTATGCACTAAGCAAATTACGATGGCATTCCTCTGTTGTAATCGTACTCGGTGGTGTTTTTTCTTTCATAAATTAGCTGCACAAGTGAGTGGCTGTAAAAATGTGCCAAACATAATCTACATTTTAAAGACACCTGAGCTCAAATAATTCCCCAGGCTCAGAAGAAATTGCAATTAAAGTTAGGGCTGTGTTGTTCGTGAAAGAGATGGCGTGTAGTTATATAAATTTCAATAAAATGACAAAAATTAAAGCGCTTACACTTTCGATGCAGCAGGGTTCCCATTAAGGTTTTCAATTTTATTGTAGTTAATATTTTGAAAAAAATATGAAAATCAATTAAGTTGGCAATGAATTATTTTTAAATCATGTGTTGGTTTGAAAAAAAAAGGAAAAAGGTTTGAGGGTGGATATAAAGAGTCGATGAAAATCATTAATATACGATTGTCATAGATGTTGGTGAAGAAATTGGCAGTCAGACTGTTCCTCTACTATATCGCGCAGGCAAAAATATCTTATCTAAATGGTGTGAAATTCTATTGAGCATCAGTGTCATACAAAAGAGAAAAGCCCGCTTAAACGTAAGAGTGCTGCTGAATGGAGTTCAAATTGGTGGAACTTGACCTTACTTGGCTTATGTGTCCAATTTTTGTTTATATACATTTCAGTTACAATAGAGAATAGACCCTTCCTTCATGAAACTAAAAAAAAACCTTTTCGCCAACAACACAAATGATAGATTTTCAAAATTATCTTATCCACATTAAAAAAATGACATAAAATTTTGCGAAATTGTATAAAAGTCTTATTAGAAATGATTGGAAATAAAATTAAAGCTAAAAATAAAGTACACGAAAGAGAACAATAACAATGTATAGCAAAAACAATAATGCGTTCAAATTTTGCTCAAGAGTATGTGGTATATGTTGTTATGCTAATAACAATGGCAACACTGTTTCTAAAAATAATAATAACTTTTTATTAGCAATAAAAATGAATATTTGTTAGCCCATGTAAAATGTGCATATATGTGTGATGAAAGAGAAACATACCTCGCAGCTCCTGCATAGATATGATATGTCAATTTCAGAAATTTCATTGCAAAAATTAAATTGGCTTATATCTAAAAATAAATTTTTATTTTAAATTGTCTGTTGAATACTAAACATAAATATCTTGGGCATTTTTGTGAATATCTGACATGCAAAATATGAGCACAAAGAACGTACATATATCGGTCATTTTGTGCACACTTTGTATTTTTTTGACGTTTTTGTATATTTTTTGAAACGAAATATCTCAAAAACTATAGTTGATAGGACAAAAAATCATTTAAGGGGACATGGCACCTTCAAATTTTAAAGAATTAAAAATTTTTTCTGACTGTTTCTTGTTTAAAAAATATTGAAAAATACGTTTTTTATAAAATTAACCTCAAACTCAGCTTATAAAATATATAGCAAGCATTATAGTAACATCGTGTCAAAGTTATAGTATTTGAAAAGCTAAAGTTAAAAAAAAACTTTAAACGCGTTTTTCTCGATAGCACGTTTTTCGAGTTGGCGGGCATGATAGAAAAAAAAACTACTGAACCGATCTTTCTGAAATTTCAATATGCTGCTGTGCACATATAAATGCAGGGAATGAACTACTGACAAAAAGATCGGTACTATAGTTTTTGATTTTTGGCACGATTTTGGCCCGAAAAATTGGCAATTTTCGAAAAAATTACGCCATTTTGTTATTTTTAAATACAAATTTTTGCCTGTTTCATTCCCTGACGGCTTTGATGCTGATTAAAACTCTTTTTTTTTTTTCTTAGAAGTTCCAGTGAGCTGCAATCATGCCCGTCGTGATTTTTGGTGTTTTTTTTTTTTTTTTTCAAAAAATTCTAGTGGTCATAAATTTCATAAAAAAATTAAAAAAAAAAATTTTTTAAAAATTTTGTTTTGTGTCAAAATATATGTGTAAAGTTTCAAAATTATGATAATGATGATGAAAAACTATACGTATTTTAAAACACTTAAGGAAAAATTTTTTGAAAGTGTCATGTCCCCTTAAATTAAAACATTTTTAGCAAAATTGATATTATGTTATTTTTGTGATATTTTTATTTTATTTCACATACATAGTTTTTGAAATATTCCGTTTAAAAAAGTTTTTGAGTCTAATATTGAATTACTAAAAACTTTTGAAAACAAATTTTTTGATTGATAAAAATAATAAAGATAATGAGCTATTACGATATGTAAACTGCCTAGCCCTCATATATCAAACTTCCTATATCAATTGTGATCATCACAAATTAATTTTTGTGACAAGTTTCTCAAACTTCAACCAATCAATCAGCCAATCAACTAAAAACGAAAACCAACTTATTATTTTTCACTCACGACTTATTGACTTTTGAGAATTTTCTAATTAAAAAATAGTTTTCAATTTTAGTTAATTATAATTTGTTAAAACTTATTTTTATATTTAACGTTTCACCTTACTCCCTTGTTTCATATTTTAACAACTTAACGACTGGCCTAAAATACTTTTAAAAAACTTTTTTCTTAATATTTACTAACCACTGAATTAATAAAACCAGTTTTCCATACCTAAGGGTTTATGTCATGGTCCTCCAATATAAACGTCATAACATCTACTGCTATTTTTTCTCTTATGTTTCTAATAGGCATCCGCAATGCCGGACCGACTGACAAACAAGCAAAGTTTTTTCTTTGCATAACAAAAAAACTTGCACTAATGACAGCTGACCTCTTTTTTTTTAGCGCTGGTGCTGCACCGGCAAAAGCCTATAGGCTTAAGTTTTTAGCACAGGTTAGCGCTGTTTGTGGTTTCCGTATAATTTTTGCGCTTAATATTTTTTTTTTATATTTTGTTAACTTGTTTTCAACTTTCTTCATTTTTTTGCGGTTAAATTAAATTAAGATAAAAGGTTAAAAATAACCAAAATTCACTTGAGGGTAAAGCTGCATATTTTCTGTTGTTGTTGTTGCGTTTGTGTTGTACCAAAAGCGTAAAATTTTCTTTTAAACGTGTCCATTGTTATGCCCAACGGAGCGTTGGTAACTTTTTTATGAAAGCAAAGAAACATTAAACAGAAAAACTACGTAAATTGAAATTCAAAAACCCAAAAGAAATTTAAGTAATTTAGAAAAACTTTTAAATTTGGATAAGTTTTTTGGTTAAATGATAATGAAGAAAAGTTGAAAATATTTCTTAGCAGTGTGAAAACTACTGCATTGAATTTTTAATCGTTTCTACCAAATGATAAAGTTTTAGTGAGATTAAAAGTTCTACTAACTCCATAACTAAACATTTCGTGGAACTTAAACCTTTGAGACATATAAATTCCACAAACACTAAATATTTAAAATTATTTAATAAAATTTCAAACTATCGCTTAAACTTTTTGGTTATAAATTTTTATCCCAATAGCATTAAGTGTGTTAATCCTTACTATGATTTTTTCACCATCCACTTACATACCTTTGATTTGTACTTAAAAATTTGAGCATTTTTCTTGCTCCCATTGATCCTTATTTCATGTACCACAAGGAATTTTAAAGTAAATCACTTCTACGCCATCAATAATGAAACATTTTCCAGCAATTAAATTTTTGTTGGCATACAGGAACATTAAAAAAAAAAAAAAAAAAAAAATGGGGAAACTTTCGATTGCACACGAAATTGAGCAATAAACTTTTATCAAAGAGCACAAAATAAAAACTAAGGAATATAAAATGAAAAACAATAACAACAAAAACACACAAAACAAGTTTTAAACTTTTGAAACAAAGCAAACGCAAACATAGCATACAGCAAGACCACAATACTACCGATACCAATACCAATATAAAAAGCAAAACCAACACTAATGTTGATATCGAAATAAAAAGTAAATTCGTTATTTCGTAAAAGTGTGCGTGTGTACGAAGGAAATACCAACACGTTCAAAACAAAAGCACTTCTAGTACCTAGAACACGAAAATAAAAAATAAAACCTAAAATCCAAAGCAAAACTTTTCAATTTTCCACAATTTGCGGTTGTGGACATTTGTCTAAGCGAGTATCTTCAACTTGTATCTGGTGGCTGTTGGTTGGATGTATATCTCCCTTTGACTTGTATCTCGTTTTCGTATTTACAATTCGTAAACAATAAACAAACTACAAAATAAGGAATTATATATTGACCCAGGGAACAAATAAAATAAAAATGTTGAGTGTGGGAGAAAAACCTGAAGAGTGGTGCAATGGCAAAAAGTTTGGCGAAAATATCTCGAAAGTGTTTTTCGATAGATTTATTTGAAATCTACTCACACAATAAGATAAATACTTAAAAGAAAGACAATAACTTTACTTGCGGGAATAGCAGGAGCACTTGTGGTTACACTGATAAAATTTTCTCAGCATCGTAGTAGCAATTCAATTAAAATTATTTTATCTACTGATAAACTTTGTGAAAACAAAATTTCACTTCGCATAAAAAAAAAAAAAAAAACACGTTCAATGCAAAATATTTAACCTGCAGCTAAAAAGGCATTGTCACAAAAAATATTTCATCAGTATATAGTGTTATTATGATAATGTTGTTAATGTACCTTGGTCTATGAAAAGAGACATACTGTCCGACAATCGATTTTTTGTAATCAAAAACAAACCGCATATTTTAAGTTTTAATATTTATTTTACAAATGCACTTCAAAAATGAATACACTTGAAAAAAGGTATGAAAAATCAGTAAAATTATTTACTCCAACTGCTCATTTTTCAAAAATTTTTATTGGACAATATGTTCCTTTTAGTAGACCAATGCACATATAAAGAAAATCCACATGTAACACCCCAAAAATCGCATTGAAAGAACATTAGTAAAACAAGTAGCTTACAACTAGGAAATTTGTTAGACCTCAACATATGAGCGGATTAATAGAGACACTGATATATTACTTAAAAATAGTCCAAAAAGCATAATATATCTGAGGTTTTCAGGTGGTAGTGTCTGACGTCTGAGCATTTTTACTCGCTGGTGTGAACAAAGAGGTGTGTAAAAAGACCTTAACTGAAGTAAATTTTGCAGCTGGAAGAACTAGCTGCATCCAATCTGAAATTAACATAAAGTTCATGTCTTCCTACTTCAGTGGTTAGGCGATGGCAAAAGCCAATTTTTGGCTTTCATGGCATAATGATATTGTTGCGTTAAGTTCGAAATCATTCCATTCTACAATAAGCTGACATGTTGCAATTTTCATTTTTTGCAAATTATGAAAAGCAAAGAAAATTTAAAATGAAAAATAATAAAATCACTAGAAAATTCACAAAATTTTTTGATTCATGAACACGTAAAGCCATATAGTTACACCAAATGCATTGATTGAAATTTTCAGAAAGAGGTGACGAACATGTTCGTGAGCATAGAGCATGATTACAAAGTCAGAATAAGCTTAGAAGAGCGGGCGTGATTGAAAATTTAAAAAGCCAGAACAAATATGTAGTGAAAATCGGAACAATCACAGATAATAAAAATCGAGTTTTAAAAAACTATGCAATTATGTAGGAATAAAAATGGGTTGAGTTTTGTCAAATGGGCGTGGTGCCTACTACATTTTTCTAAACTATTTAGAGAGATTTTCATTAATTGTGTGGTTAAATTTTATAGCAAGTAAATTTTATTACGATTGCTGAGGTGTTTTGCATAAGAGCAAATTAAAAATATTTGCCTATCTTTTTCAGCAGTCCCGCCCATTTCTAGTACATAAAGATTTCATGTCCATTAGTGTTTATTTTATAATATTACTATAATTGCAACGTTGTCACATATACAGAGCATTTGTTCATACAAGAGGGTTTCCACCTACTTAATAAATCTCGCCCAGTTTTGTACGTTAAAATTTCAAAGACAAAGAAATTAAAACTTATGCACAAAATTTATTTTTGCTTGAGCGATTTCACATAGAAACATGTACGTTTGTGCGATAGCGTTCACGCCTATTTGTGCAATCCCGCCCATTTTCGGCTTTCTGAAAGTTATTGACAATTATCATTCACACATATATTTTCAGCTGAATTATTTCTGTTGTTCTATATTTGCTGGCTGTTAAAAAGTGCCTTAAAGTGGCAGAAAGTAAAACTTTTTGTGCAAAAAGAGATTTTCGTTTTTGGTCAGCAATATTAAAATTATTTCGAAAAATGGTTGTAAGTTAAAAATTAATTTTTTGCGTGCAAAAGTTGATGAACTTTTGTTTTTGCTCGTTAAATAAAAATTTTAAGTTAATTTCACAAGTCAAATTCCGGTCGATTTCAGAATTTTTCAAATTCTTACCAGGCACTCAACTTTGAAATGAAATTCCGGCCGGGTCATTTCCGATCACTTGTTAACTCTGGCAATATAAGCAACCATACTTTAATCCCACTATGACATTCCAAGTCATTTTCGTGAAAGAGGAAAACAAAAAACATTTCCTTAGTAACATATTTTTCTTTTAAGTTACATACACTGCAAAAATATGTTCCCATCACTTAAAGTAAAAACCAAATTTATCACTAAGCAACAACATGAACCCCTTCAGGTATTGTATGTATATCTACAGTGCTTGTATACAACATATTACATACGCAAACCTCGAACGTTGACTTACTTATACACATGTACACAATAGAAAAGTAGTTGTAAGCTCCACTTAACAAATTTGAAAACATGTGACTTTAAAAGTTTCCTGCCTTACCTTACCTCTGCTGCGACTTCTAATGCTACAACTACTACTTTTTCCAATTTAATACTTTTTCTACTTCATTCATTCCTTCCTATTCCTTTTATGTGTTCGCTATTGTATTGCGTGCTCATTGTAACGCCAACTAGTTGCAAAAGTTTTCACTTTTTTAGCAGGTACAACTCCCGACACATACAAAAACGATTACACACACACACAAGCAAGTTATTCCCCCGCGTACGTGTGAGTAACAAGAAAACTTTTTGAGTCCTGCATTCTTTGCTGTGTACACGAGAACCCAAGAGTTTGTTTCTAAAACTTTAAAGAAATCGAAAATCGTTTTGCTGTTGTCGAATGTCAAACGGATGGATTCGTTTAATTCTTCGAGTGCTCCACTTTTATTTCACAATTGGCCCGATATGATTTTTGCGTGCTGGGGATATAGTAAAACAATCTCTGTGTTCTAGTTTTGCGAAGTTGCGAAAAGTACTAGAAAATTTTTTTGTTTTCCATTATTTTATTGTTTTTCTGCTATCGAAGCTTCGAAGTTTGTTTTAAGTTTGCTATAAATTTTAAATTATATGGTATGTTTATGAAGAATTTATATTGATTTTTCCATTGGCTAAGCTGTAGGTGTACTACTTTTACGACTAAACTTTCGCTTATGTATTTTTAAACATTTTAAATTGAGAATCGATATGACCTGTATAGCTTGGACAGAGCTTTCTAAGGAAGTTTTACTTTAAAAATTATGTTATAAATTTGTTCAAAATATACTACTCTCTCTTATAATTAAATACTTAAGACGCAGTTTTTTGATTTGTGTTTGAAAAAATTCATATATAAAAAATTTGATTTCAAATGAAATGAAAAAAAATTAATATGTTTCATATCAACCTCGTGTATCACAGACAGTTTATACTTCAAACATTTATTTTTATCACTCTTAATTGAACAAAAAAAAAAAAAGAAAAGAAATTCAACTGAAAATAGTAATTTAAAAAAATAAAAAAATATAAAAAATAGTGCCTTTATTCAATTAAAGTTTTTATATCTTTGAATAATGTATTTACCATTCGTTTTGAATGAATCACATATGAACATTTCATTGAAGATTCACTTTTTGCATGAGCATTTGTAATTTTTGCGCGCAATTCTTTGTTACGAAAACGACAGAAAATGGCGAAAGATTTCATCGAAACAGAAAACAATAGATAAGTATATGCATTTTTGCTCAAAAAGAAGTTCTTAGCTTATTCAATATTAAAACCATATGCATATGGGACGTTCCATGTCAACCGGGACAGTCGTCTGCCAAAAATTGAGCGCAGCGGAAAAACGTTTTTAAGGTTTTAAATGTTCGTATGCTCAAGAGCTTTCATATGAGAACGAGTGTTTGCGAATTTTTTTTTTAAGGAAATGGTGACCATAAAACTGCGCCTACATATAGAAATCTATATATGTATAAATACGCAGTTGGTAAACAGCTTGATTTTCTTATTTTATAGGAAGGCTGTGCAGTGTATACTTCTTTTTCAATAGCAGGTGGTGCCACGCCCCTAACAGAAAATACGTTGCCACGGCTAAACAAATGGACTGATTTTAATAAAATTTGGTTTGGAGATAGAATAAACCATATGAAAAGCTTTGAATTCTTAAATGGGGCGTGGCATTATCCTTAGTAGGAAAAACGCTGTTTCGGCTGAACCTCTTCATCGAATTTGAAAAAAGTTGGTATCGTGCTAGATTGAATCCTGAGCAAAGATATTTCTTTTATTGGGCGATACCACTATTATAACAAAAAAATTTTTTACTGCTAGGTATTTGTTTTAAATAAGACGATGGCACGCCCATAATAGAAAAATATGTTGACTCGACTAAATTAAGGGACCGATTAGATCCTGAACAAATTTCATCAAAATCGGTCCATTAGTTTAGCTATGAAAACGTTTTTTCTCATTAGATTCGTGGCATCGCCTACTCAAAAGAAATATCTTTACTCAGGATTAAATCTAGCTTTATACCAAATTTTATCAGAATAGATGACGCGGTTCAGCCGCAACAGCATATTTTCCTATTAAGGGTGATGCCACGCCCCATTAAAGAACTTTTTTTTGAATATACGCATTCAATTACATCAAGGTACTAAAGAGAAATATAGCTGAATTGAAATTAAAAAAATTATCTGTTTTGCAGTTTAGTATTGCTTAAAATAAATAAGTTAAAATAAATAAAAATGTTTTCGTGCAACTTTCGGTTAAAATTACAGCTTAGCTAAGCAAAATATTTAAAAATTTTGATCAATAATAAGAACTCCACTTTACATAAACATAAAACCATAATCTTAGCCCAACATATAGCACTTTGTAAATTGTCTTCTTTATTGAAATACTAATTCTTAAAAGAAGTTAAAATACAAAACATACACAAAAACGATGAAGAATAAACAACTCAAATACAGACACATAACGTACGAATGAATCCTCATTTACATTACTTCCCACTCATGAATTTATGTAAAGTACTTGAAACAAACATTAAGAAAATCCTTCTGTAAAGGACACTGCCAAAATCAACACTTGAAAGAAAATTGCATATTTATTGAAATACAAATTGAAATGATGAAGAAAATTAAGAAACAGCTAAAGCGACATGAAGAAGCAACAGGCTTTGAGTCAAGTAATTTGACCCAGCAGGAAAATTTTAAAATGACTATGCTTAAGAAAAAATGCTGCGTGTATGTATTGTAATAATGATCTTTATTGAAAATGATGCAATGCACTGAAAGTTTCATCTTTGCATGCAGCACACTTGAACTCATCAGTCATTGCACATTTGCACTAGGACCTTGTCAATATAAAGAGTGATTTTTTAGAGTGCTTTAAATTGAAATTAAACTATTGTTAAAAGATCACGTTACGTGAAGAACGCACGGTATAATCTGTTGAAAATAAGGCAAAGTTGTTTGTTAACTTGAAAATATAAAGAATTATTTTATTATGTATGGCCAAGTACTGTCGGTATATTTAAGCCATCAAAGCGGCCGTCTTTCAGGCCAGAGGTTTTAGATCCTTACGTACGATAACCAATGAATTTCTGGAAGACCAGCATTGTCGGAATTATATTATTTTCCTATTAAAAAGTGGTTCAAACTGAGGAAGAAGTTATAGGCTGTGGGAGCTAGGTCTGAGGAATATGTAGTATAATGAAGAAGTTTTACCACAGTCATTTGTGCAGAGTGTGGTCGAATGTTATCATGCAGTAAGATAGGTATACTGCGACCCCATTTACTGTAAGCATTTTGGGCTGCTTTTCCACTTATATATTTTTGTAACATTTTTGAACAAACTGGTGCGAAAACTCATTTCAATTTAGGGCGATATAACATTTTTTTGTATTTAGATAAATATTCAGTACTGGTATAAATATTTTCAATAAATTAATTTTCCTACAGCATCGCTATTTATACAAAATGATACATGTTGCTTAAGACACTTGGCACTAGCTTGTGCGAGTATGTACAGACTTCTGTGTCAATATATAGTCATATGTATGCATATAAATGTGTGCTGAGTAAGTGTGGGTTAAATAAAATCTTTGAAGCTGCTATGCTGTGGCTTTTGCTACGTACGTATTTGCCAGGAGTAGTGTAAACATGTCGATTACAGCTTAACTCAATTCAGAAATTCAAATGAAAATGAATTCAATTGGATTTCAGCTTGCCTGCTGTTTGACCATCAAGAAGGATATAACCAGAAATACTTCAAATTAAATGCATCAGGGGGCAATATGTATGTTTGAATACGCTTCTGCGTGTGCTACATACATATATACTATATGTTGGTATTCGTTTGAGGTCAGAAAGAAGGTAATCGACATGTTGAAAGTTTTCATCTTCGACGTCGTAACATTAGAGCCCACAACTGACTGATGTATGAGTTGATTTCGTGTTAATATGTAAACATGAATAAGTTATGCATTTACACATGAGCACAACACACACATAATTAAATATCATGCCTTAGGCATGGCAAGCCCTTCATGAAAAAAAAAACCTTCTCAAGAACGAAACTACGCTAAAGCCTTAAGTTAAATGAACCCTTGGGTCAAAAGCAGAAAAAAAACCATTCATATTTATATTTAGTCTCAGTTGTATATAGATGTGAAAGTGTTGCTGAAATTTGTTGATGTTTCAATATTTTATGCTTTTGGCATCATGTTAATGTGGTGCAGTGTGTGTTAGGTTTTAAGCATTTTCAGGGATCGTGTTTTGAAATTGTGATTCAGAAAATGTTTAATGGAATTTTTATTTTATGCTGAATTTGGAATATTTTTCACTTTCAAACTCAGCGTTAGATTAAAAGTCTTAAAAATTGTTGGTCTCATTATATACATATGTAGAAAAAAATTACACTTTTGTTGGTAATTCGTAGTCGCAAATTGAACAAAAATTGAATTTTGATCGCAATTTGTATGTTCTCAAGCATACATTGTATTTTTTCCGCTGATATTCCTCTTAAACTTGCATTTATTGAGTAGTGATTTACATCAATAATCTGTCTCTTAACCTAAGTATCATTATCCCCTCACAAAACTTGTAATAAATTTGATGTCTCAGTTGTCAATATCATAACAGTTTTAAAAACAAAATCTTTCATTATCCCTGGTTTTTGCTACATAGTAAAAGTCTTCTCAAGTGTAGGCAATAGAATTTTGTGTTGTGTTGCTTTAATAATAAAGTGAAATTGTTTCTTATTATTTGATGAGCAAACAACAGTAAGAGCAGCAGCGGCAATAAGTACACCAGCACTAAGTGACGTCAGCAAATATTAATAATGAGTTGCAGAAATCAACAGCCATAGACTTATAAACAGACAAGAAAGGAAGGAAATACGGAAGGATGTGAGAGTTGTTAGTATTGCTGGCTGCTTGTACTTATATGTAGCTACTGCTTAAGGCATAAATACGAAACATTTTCAGTTAGAAAATTATAAATTTTCAATGCGGTAAGACAAAGAAACTTCAAAAACTAAGATTCATTCGAAATTTTCGGAGTAAAACTCATTGACATTATTTGTTTTTTTTTTCAAAATTGTGCCGAAAGCAATGTAAAAAAATACCGAGGTTGAGTGTTGTTTAACTTTTTTTTTTGAAATAATTACACTGCCATTATTTATTTCGAGAAAACCTTTTCAAAACAAGCAAAAATTCCAAAATTGAAGACATTAAAAATTTCGAAAACACAATAAATATGCAAGATCATCGAACTTTGTTCCATGCGTCGGACTTAGTGTTAATTTTTCAAATTTTTTTTTTCGAATTTTGAAGAAAATTCAGAAATTCGAATATACAAAAAAGGTTGCTTAGGGTTGATGAAGCTTTTAATAATAAATATTTGGAATTATCATTAGTTTTGCTTAAAATGTTAAATATATGGCCAAGTTTTGAGATACTAGGCATTTTCAAAAGTGCCATTGAATAAACCTTAGTTTGTTTTAAAGTGAGAACCTTTCATATCAGCGAATATCTAATTATGCAATTTTTACCAGGTAATGTCGGTTACTAGTAGGCTAAGTTATTAGTTATTTGTGATATTTTTTATAAAAATACAACTATTGGAAACAAAACGCAATTTTCGAAAAAGTTTAACGAAATTCATAAGCTTGTTCAAAAGTTAATATTCGTATTTTCTGCACATTTCCCAGCTTAAAATTTGAAGTTTATTAAAACTTCCATCTATCAGACGATAAATTTATATTTATTTTAATATATATTTATTAAGTTTTATATACAAATGCATATTATTGCAATATTATTTAACATCATATTTTGCTGATTTGCACCGACATCAAATGTGAATACAGTATTGAGTTTTCTTCGATTACCGTGGTGTGGTGTGGTGTGGTGTGGTCTGAATCCTTCAATGGGAACGAATGGTGAATACGATTTTGGGCGTCACAAAGCACTCGCGTGAAAGTGTATGCCGAACACGGTTTTGTTGAACAGCAACTCATAGATTTTGTACCACGTCAAGGTACTATCGCTTAAAGCCATTATTGTGCAGAAGTTCTTAGTCAAAATTCAACGGCTGTCATTGACCAAACACCGTATTATTCACTTAATATGAAGTCATAAAATCATATTCGCCAAAAAAGCTAAAGGCTATTCTTCAATCAGAATTTGAAAAATTAAAAAAGAAAATTAATTATTATAATTGTTCGATTAGCAACAATCATAGATTTTTTTTATTTTGCTTTGAAGTATGTTATAATGGATAGCATTATGACCAATGCTTTCTTCGTCATGTAAAGTCTTTTCAAAAAGAGTAAATTAAGGAACCAATCGAGAGAGTCACTTAGGGGTTTCGGCGAACCGTATCTCAAATCCTTTTTTTAACTTCTCTAGCTCCTAAGCATCTGGTCACTTGTTTGTGGAATTTGATGTACATTTTTTTTCACCTAACACTACCACTGACACTTAAAGCTTTTTCTTAAGGGTTTGGAAAATCTTAACTTCTCAATCCCAATTACTTTCAAAAAAAAAAAAAAAAAAAACATGAGGTTATGAACAACATATAACATCGATTGGCAAAGTTTATTATCAGGACAAACTCCTTTTTTAGGAAGACAAATATGCGGACGAATTCATTTTTCGAGATTTGTACCTACTTGAAGTTATTTAAAGCATATTTCTGATATCAATTGATTAAATATCGAATGTACGTTTAGAATTTCGAAACACTTATGTTACATAGATAACGCTTAACTCATGTTGCATTTTTTTATATTAATATTTCACCTACATATTTTCCTGAAAACACGATGGCATTACAGTTTATTAAAAAACTACAGAAATTGAAATCATTATACTGTTTGGGTGTGTGTGTGGGTATGATACTTAAAAATAAAGTAAATAACGCATATAATTCCATTTTGTAAATCAATATTGTGCGATTAAGGTTGGCATCCCATATGCAGACATAACATCACTCTCCATCAAGTTATCGCATGGGCGCATATGAGAAAAAAAAATAAACCTATAGCTATCTGTACGCAGATATGCACACTCACAAACTGACATTTATAAATTAAATTTCGTTTGCAGTTTATTTTTTATAACTTTTTGGATGTTTTTTTTCAACTTCTCATATCTCTTTTTTTTGTCTTTTTTTATTACAGAACTCGTTGCGGGCGCCCTGCGGAATGTCAATTTAATCATTGAGCCACCTGCTGTGCGACGCGGCCAACATGCAACTTTGCGCTGCAGTTACAATTTGGAGGGAGCACCACTTTATTCCGCGAAATTTTACCGTGGTCAATTGGAGTTTTACCGTTATACACCTGGTGAATTCCCAAATACGAAAGTTTTTCCATTTCCTGGCATATATGTGGATGTGAGTATTATCAGTGAAGTGTGTGTGAGTGTTGGTGTTATTGCACCATCATTGCAATAAAATTTAATCTCATTTTTTTGTCGTTGTTGTTGGCAAGTATGTGTGAGGCTCAACATTTTTATTTTTGATGTTGGTTTTTGCAAGAAAAACTACACAGGATTGCAAAAGTTGTCTGCAGTTTGGATCGCAAATATTTAAAAGCAATTTGGGGTCGAATAAAAATGTTTTCTTGCTTGGAGCTTTTAACTCTTGGGTTGATTTCAAAAATATTTCTTTTAGCATCAAATTTTTGCTTTTTGTGCTAGATCTCTTAAAAAGTTGAAAATGTTCTTAAAGATAGGGAAAGCGTTTGCAAAGTGCCTACAGAAACAATTTCGCAGTCTCTAAGAGCCAAAACCTTCTCTTGAAACTAATGTCATCATATGGCGAAAGAAACTTATCATCATGATGAAATAGCTGCAGTGAAAGTCTGAAATTACTAACCCAAAAACGAAGCAGATTATAGCGAGTACTCTGTGATGATATGACGACATAGTTAAGCACTAGTGCTGTTTTACTCGTGAACAAAAAGTCTGTGAAATCTTACTTGCATAAGGTTTTTTTTTTAAAAAAATTATTCACTTAAAATTGTTTAGTCGCATGCAGCTTTAATTGCATAAGTTTTTTTAGTTGGGTGCCTTTTAAATTACCAAACGCCTTTTTCGATATTGCTAATTTTGTTCGCTTGCGACTTTCTAATCATCTACCATTAAACTATTAAACCTTATCCAAAACTTAAGTTTCATTTTATATGCAACTTTTTGGTTGTATACAACAGCTTAGCAGCAAACGATTCCTTAGCCACATAAAAGTTTTTAGGCTTACGAATGTGCTTCGTAGCAAACGATTTATTGGTTGCAAATACCATATATGTTAATAGTTTTGAAGTTTCAATATCTATGAATACATATTCTTCAATTTTGATTACCAAAAAAAAATGTTCAGTATTCATTGGAAGTCAACAAAATCACTGCTTCCCAGTGTAAAATAAAAGTGTGGCAATATTTTTACATAGAACCTAAAAATATATTATTACTTTTTATAAAAAAAAATGTATGTGCAGCCACGAAAAAAGTTTGTTTTTACGAATTTATTTTAATTTATTATATTTCAGTTTTGTTTGTTGTTGCAACTTTAACATAAAAACGAAACGTGCAAAGGATACTCAGTACGCGGTTCAAAAAGTTGTATCTTTATATTGTGACTATTCACAAAGTTGTAAACGCAGAGGATGTCGGAGGTGGAATATGCGTTGTGTAGCATTACCAGTTGCAAAAAAATATGGTGAAACTGGAAGACTTTATATCCAATTCGATGCAATATTCCTGCTTCCCCTCCCCTCCACTCCACGCATCAAATCAAGTCATCTTTTCTCTATCCGGCATTTGTGGTTATTTATTTACCTTTGCATGAATATTCAATGTGAAATAAAATTGCGATTGGCGGTTTTATACGAGTCTGGGCGAGTGACTATCGCCGTATCTCGCCTCTGGCTGCGTTTGAAAAAGGGTTTTTTTTTCTGCTCCATTGTTGCTGCATCCAGAATAAACAAACCAAACAGACACCTTTCTCGGCACCTGGATGACCTGACTGTATCTTCCGCTTCTACTTTTTCTTTGTCGACGAAAATGCCACACACAATGATGGTTTGTGGTGGTATTAACGGTATTAAAGTTGGTCCTCCGAGGCAGCTTTGTAAATTTTTGTCCGAGAGATATTATTGAAAAAGTTGCACGTAGCAATTTTGCATTTTATAGCAGTGCTATTGAATGGCATCAGTGTGGTAGTTGATGATGGTATAGGTGTATGTGTGTGGATCATTTTGTTTGAATTTTAAATGCTGTGGGTTGTGATTTACTGGAGTCAACAATGCTTTCTTTTATTTTAAAATATGCAACAATTTTATTTTTGTTGTTATTCGCTGAGGTTTTAAAAATGTTAAGTGTTTAGGTCGAAAAGATTTTTTTTATGAGAAAAATGAAAAATGATTATTTAGAATATTTATTGTCTTCGCAACTATTCGTCAAAAAGAATATTCATTTTGATTTGATTACTATGTTTATTGATTTATCTTTAACCGACATATGTACATAATATATCTATGTACAAGCATAAAACGACTAGGTCAGCATACATTTATTCATGTGGTGGCTGGACTATAAATTCGGTGTTCAAATCTACGAAAATAAAGTTACATAATATGTATCACAGTGTGAGTTTAAAATGCTGAAATCACTTTTGAGACTATAACCATAAGTTAAAAGTTGTATAATTAGGTATGAATGACGAAAGTAAATACCTGTAACAGATTGTTAAATATTTTAAGAGTACTTAGAATGATTATCCTTTTCAAAATCGCCGCTGTATATATTTACTTGTAGTGACTCCGACACAAAAAATTAAAAAAGTGCAAGAAAAGGAACTCTGATTTTGAGATATCCAGGTTATGGTTATGGTTATGGTTATGGTTATGGTTATGGTTATGGTTATGGTTATGGTTATGGTTATGGTTATGGTTATGGTTATGGTTATGGTTATGGTTATGGTTATGGTTATGGTTATGGTTATGGTTATGGTTATGGTTATGGTTATGGTTATGGTTATGGTTATGGTTATGGTTATGGTTATGGTTATGGTTATGGTTATGGTTATGGTTATGGTTATGGTTATGGTTATGGTTATGGTTATGGTTATGGTTATGGTTATGGTTATGGTTATGGTTATGGTTATGGTTATGGTTATGGTTATGGTTATGGTTATGGTTATGGTTATGGTTATGGTTATGGTTATGGTTATTGTTATGGTTATGGTTATGGTTATGGTTATGGTTATGGTTATGGTTATGGTTATGGTTATGGTTATGGTTATGGTTATGGTTATGGTTATGGTTATGGTTATGGTTATGGTTATGGTTATGGTTATGGTTATGGTTATGGTTATGGTTATGGTTATGGTTATGGTTATGGTTATGGTTATGGTTATGGTTATGGTTATGGTTATGGTTATGGTTATGGTTATGGTTATGGTTATGGTTATGGTTATGGTTATGGTTATGGTTATGGTTATGGTTATGGTTATGGTTATGGTTATGGTTATGCTTATGGTTATGGTTATGGTTATGGTTATGGTTATGGTTATGGTTATGGTTATGGTTATGGTTATGGTTATGGTTATGGTTATGGTTATGGTTATGGTTATGGTTATGGTTATGGTTATGGTTATGGTTATGGTTATGGTTATGGTTATGGTTATGGTTATGGTTATGGTTATGGTTATGGTTATGGTTATGGTTATGGTTATGGTTATGGTTATGGTTATGGTTATGGTTATGGTTATGGTTATGGTTATGGTTATGGTTATGGTTATGGTTATGGTTATGGTTATGGTTATGGTTATGGTTATGGTTATGGTTATGGTTATGGTTATGGTTATGGTTATGGTTATGGTTATGGTTATGGTTATGGTTATGGTTATGGTTATGGTTATGGTTATGGTTATGGTTATGGTTATGGTTATGGTTATGGTTATGGTTATGGTTATGGTTATGGTTATGGTTATGGTTATGGTTATGGTTATGGTTATGGTTATGGTTATGGTTATGGTTATGGTTATGGTTATGGTTATGGTTGTGGTTGTGGTTGTGGTTATGGTTGTGGTTGTGGTTATGGTTATGGTTATGGTTATGGTTATGGTTATGGTTATGGTTATGGTTATGGTTATGGTTGTGATTAAGATTTTAATTATACGTGAAGATAAAATTATGGTGTTTTAGAGATTATAGTGGCGGTTATGGTCGTGATTAAGATTTTCATTTTAACTATACGTGAGGATAAAATTATGGTGTTTCAGAGGTTAAAGTAGTGGTTATGGTTTTGGCAGAGGTAATAGAAACGGTAACTAAATTGAAATTATAGCGATGAATATCAGTTATCGTATCGATAACGTTGTGGTGAAAGTTTCGTTTGCATATTCCATGTTAGCGGTAACGGATCTGACTGCATTTTTTCATAAGCTCAAATTGTTAGACTTTATATCAATAGTCCTTTGTTTCTGTAATCTTAGGAAAATAAAAGTTTACTATTTGTCATATAAATTAACATATAAATGTTAAATGAGGTGCATTTTTTTTGAAAATATAATCTTTTTCTTAGTAAAATTATTTATATTAGGGGTAAACCCAAAGAAAAGTTTCAATATTCTTAAACCGCGCTTTTGAGTTCAGATATGATCTTTTACATCCACATACTTATTTCATTAGAAACGATTTCTAGATGTTGAATTTGAATACATTGAATTATTTTCTGTTTTTAAATCATGCCAAATAGATTAAATACTTGTATCATTTAATTGTTCGTTTATTTATAAATGTAATTTTTTTTGCCTTAATTTCGATACAATATTAACAATATTTCTGATTTATTTGTTTCTTTTTTCTTGTTGTAAAACAAAAAAATTACACAGATTTCTATGTCAAATGCCACTCAAGTGTTAATACGCAATGTTGGCTTCGGCTTATCAGGCAACTTTTCCTGCGAGGTGACAGCAGATGCGCCACTTTTTTCGACAGCTACAGCATTCGGCGCAATGCAGGTTGTGGGTAAGTCAAAACAATTTAATGACACTTTTTTTAAATTTTAAAGGGAGGTTTTCCTGAATAAAATATTTAAAGTTACTTAAATTAATTAATTCAATGCGCACAAATTCCAACATGAAATCTTGTACAATGTGTCACTTACAATGACAACAACGAATTCAAAGAATCCAGCAATCATATATAGAGCTATATTAAGGTGTGCAAAAAAAAACACAGCATAACTTAACGCAAAGCAGCGTGGTAAAACCAAAAATTTTCATTAATAATTCATGTAGCGCCATGATTAAGTAAACTGATACATCAAGACCAGTACAGAGAGCATCCTTTGGTGCTGCACGTAGACACACACGTGTACTTAGATGCTTAACATAAACTAACTTAATGTATATAAAGACAAAACTATAGTACATTGATGCAGGACACTTAAGAGCTCATAAAGAGTTGCTAAGGTTTTATGATTTTTTTTTGTGATTTACAGTGTCCCAAATATTAAAAAAGTGGAAAAATAGTTTTTGCAGTTTTCAAATGCAAATCAATGTAGCAAAGGAAAATGAACGTACTGTAGATGGTGGCATACATAATCCAAGCAAATTATGTTAAAACTATTTATGTGAATATTTTATTGTAAAATATATATTAAATTTATATATACTTACGTCAAGTTGTGCAGTTACTATTCGGTTGTATGCAAGATCACTAAAAAATAATAAAAAGCAAATACTTGAAATAAACATTGTTGGCAACGATACGGTGTTTGGTCCGAGCTTCTTGGTTCCTATATTTTTAACATTCATCTGCTCCTTGTGTAGAAATCTACACATCTGAGAATCTATTTTTGATTTTTTCTAAAACCATCAGTTGAAAATTTACCAAAATTTTCGACTTTGTCACCAACATTATTCCGCAATCAAAAATGGGTTGTCCGTTAGATAAAAGTTTTTTTTTTTAGAATTTATTCAAAAAATTACGTTGTTGGCCTTTGTGTGTAGATTTCTACACACATGTACATTAGACATGTTCAAATAAATGGCAAATATATAACTTCAACTTTCGAATTTTTTCCTTTTGTAAAAATCTTGAATTCTAAAAAATAAAAGTCTTCCACGATATCCGTAAAACTATTGATATGTGTAAATTTAAGTTTGCATAAAATTTATATCAAATCCTAAGATAGACATTTTGGTTTATTTTTGACTCTATAGTTAATAAAGTGACATTGTGAAAAAGCCCCAAGAAAAACAAAGAAAGAAAAGAAAAATTCAACAAAATGTAAAAAAACACTATCTTATAGTTTCTAAAAATAATGTTTCTTTATTTTTGGTATATTATTGTTTTTAATTCGCACAAAAAAAAAAAACAACAAATTTTATAAACTTTTCATACTGTGCAGTAAAACAACTTTGTAGTAACATATAACTTCCACTATAAAACATTGAAAGAAGTCGTAAAATAAGTAAAAGGAGCTAGAAAAAGGATAGAAAAAACACCTTGGTGGGGGGTGCTTGAAACATTTTGTTGAAAATTTGCCCCATTAGCAGGTCATTGCTTATCAGGGCAACTGATAAAACACTAAGTGGTAAAAAGGTGAATGTGAGGCTGTCGAAAGATGAGTCAAAAGTTATGTTGATTGCTGTTATTCTATTTTTCGCTATCCCTGGCAATGTTGCAATTTGGTGTTTGAGAAAAGTTTCAACACGTCACAGTCGGTGGCGAATAATTTACGTATTCATGAGATAAGATTCAGCAGAGTGAATATAAAATGCTGGATATAAAGTGGAGTAAAAAATGCAGCTGCGTAAAAGTATTGTACATAATAAAGTTGGCTTTTTGGCTTTATTTAATAAAATTACTGCATTTTTAAATCGATCCCTTAACATCTACTTCTCGTATTGTTTTATTAAGATTTTAACTTAATGTTGAATATATTTTAATTTACTGTTGAACATTTTCTCATTTTATTATTTATATTTTTCTTGTTGTCTTTGTTTCACTGGCAAATGCCTTGCAGCATATTTTCTTTATTTTTTACTTGTTTGCGCAACCATGGTCCTTTTGTCATTTTCTTACGAAGTTTGGTCTCATTTTTCTACGCTACTGTGCTTCTGCTGCTACTTTGCATAATATGAAAATAACCATTCGCCCTGTCAACAACATTGCATTTGTGACCTTTGTGCCAGTGTTCTGCAATCTGTAATATTGCAGCAAATAATGTGCTTCGTGTTTCACTTCTTTGTTGTGCTTTTTTTCTTTGGAATAAGATGATTTAATTTCATAGTATTCAGTAAGTTTTTAAAGCTTAAAGTTTAGTTTTCTAAGAGTTTTGTTTAAAATTTGGTTGCTGACATAATAAATTTGTTTTATGTATTTATGAATGTGTACAATGATAGACATAATTTAAGGTTTTATTTATGTGATCTTATTATGCACTTAAGTCTGACGATATATTTTCCAAGCAGTGTTTTAAATTTCTCTTAGTGGTATATGGGGGTACTGAATAGAATGTAAAGTAAAATACTACATTAATATACATTTTATAAGTGGTCGCTTAAGTTTTTTTCCTCCAAATTTAAAAAATAATAGAACTTGATAAGGTGTTCATCTGTGGATAACCCTTTTTCAAGCTGCTGCAACTTTTTATGTTCTAAATAACTTTTTTATTAACTATTTTAGTTTCCTGCTTTTGTTGATTCTTTTAGACAAAACATCTAAATTTTTTTCTAAAGCTTCCTTGCACAGAATGCTTCTAAAAAAAAAAATAAAAATTTTCCTAGAAACAGAAAAACTATATCCCTTGGAAAACGTATTAAGAAGTTTATGGGAAATTTATTATTTATTTTGAAACAGCTCTCTACTTACATATATTCAAAAAACTTAAATTTCCAAGCACCTTAGATTCATTTGAAATCCGCAATCACTTTGTTGGTGAGCCATTTTAATAAAAATTTTCAAATCTTCTGCTTAGCGAAAAACAAATCAGCGTGGGTGAAGAACTTGAGAAAGATATTTTAGAAATAAGAAGATACAATTTTTCCATTGAGCTTAAGTCGATTAAAATAGATATACTTTTCGATCAGTTGTGGCTGTCTAAAAGAAAACTAAATGGATTCATTAACATTTTCATATAGGGAGTGGCTTCAAAAAACTTTTATAAAAACAAACAAATCTGTGACAAAGCCACCGTAGCCTGATTAACTGTGTAACCACATCAACATAACGTTGATCACTCAAGCGCAGTAAATGCTTAACAAACTCTCAACTAACCCACCTGTAAGTGCAATAAATTGCCCGTGCTGCCACGCCCACACAATAGCAATCACTCAAATACTCAGCTATTTGAGTGACTACTTGAAAAATTTCCAATGTACGAAATATGAAGAGGAGTAAGGGTCGTGTGGAACAACGTGCGGCATAGTGAATTTGTAACGTTTTGAATTTAGGGGAAAATAAATTTTGAAACAATGAAAAGGATCTATGTACTAGAACAAAACACAAGCAACGACTTAATAAAAATTTACAACAACGACAAAAAAATAGTAAAAACATCACCAGTAGCAACAACAACAACAATTGTAGCTACAGCAAATAATGACGGCAACAATTGTGAACTAAATCAAGCGTCAAGTGGTAAATGATGCCAACAACAACCAAAATAATAATAATGAAAATACGCAGCCGGCTGCATAGGATATGCTACATTTTGGTTCAAGTTAAGGTCGTGCGGGTCGTGCTCATGAAAGCGAAACAGCACCCCCTTTTGTGCCTTATACGCTCTTCAAATAACAACCCACAAATAGAAGCCACAATGGCAACATTTGAAAATGAAGAAGAACAACGGCAACAACAACAAATGAAATTATAACGTTCTAATGCCAATTTCTAAGTTAAACCCTCCGAGCCACATCAGCAGCGAAAACGTAGCCTAGCTTCCCATTGCCACTAGCACTGCTGTACAAATGTCAACCGACAGATGTCAGCACAGCGTAAAAACCTCAAAACATGAAATTACAACGCACAAACATAGATATAGGCAAACGTGCGCACTCAGTGCCCAGTAGGAAATTATGCCTTTTTGTCTGAAATGACCACCAATTTCAGCTTCACAGAGATGGGCGCTTCGGTAATCATTTTATATTTAATGGATGTGCCAAAATTAATGAAAGATTTAAATTTCACGCCGTTTGTGCGGCACAATATTGCTGTTGAAGAAAAGACAAGATAACAGCTGACAGTTGAAGGTTATTAACAATTTAGCACTACATGGAAGAACAACGCGTTTTCTATGTTGAGCAATATTTTAAAAATTATCAAGGTTCAGCAGCTACAATTCACAATCCGATATGCCAAATATGTATGTTCAGAATATAGGCTATTGATTATGTCGTAAAAAACAGGGCAATAAGGAGCTAAGACGTTCACGGGTTTTTATTACAGGAATCGGTCAATGGGTCACTTATGAAGATAAAATCGCGGAGTGCTATTCAATTAGAGGGTGGAAATCGGAGATAGAGGTCGAAATGCACCCTTTTTAGTTTTTTCAATATATCTTGCAAACGAAGCAAAATTTGGATATTTTTTCTTCAAAATTTTTTGTAGAAAATTAAATTTCCCATCGAAATAGCTTATTTAAATAATTTTGGAAATTTGTTTTTCTGCCAAAAATGTTGAAACAAAAAAAGAAAAAAACCCAAAATTTAGTTTTTTTTTTCACTTTTTTTGCTTTTGTGCCTATAATTTTTTTTGGGAAGAGATAGGTAAAAATATTGCGCTATGAAAAAAAAGTAGACAAAATTTTCTTTAAAATTTCGCATCAAAAAACTGATGGCGTTAAAAATTGATCGAATAATGGCCACTCGAACATAGCTTTTTTTCGATTTTTGTACCTTTTTGTACAGATATTGTTTTCATTTCTCATAAAAAAGGGTATTTTAAATTTATTGGTTAATAATACATAATTATAACAACAAATGTATGTATCCATGGTGTTAATATAATTCTTCGATATCATTCTCAAACTGTGTATCGATATCATTACCCTTTATCTTCTGTAATATCGGCTTCTTGCACATTATCACAATTGATCCACATTTTATGCAAAATATGGTAATTTGTAACTCTCTGCAACCACAGATTCTATGGCAACCTGTAGTGCAACAACAAGCCACTTTATTAGCAAAGTCTCTGGTGCAAGAGGTGCTGTTGTGCGAATCGCATTTAAACCATATTTAGAATTTTCGCAACCCCATCCCATAGGGTTAAAGTGGTTTCCTTGCCACCGCTCTTAAGCCATTCTGTTTGATGGCATCATGTGTTGGTGGTAATTGCGCTAGAGAAAAGTGTGCACTTTTTGATATTTTGTTTAAATTGCATTGGGGATATCTTCAACTTTGTCCCATACAAAGAAACTACAAAATAATCTGATGAAATAGTCACTGATAACTTTAAATACCTTTTTTATGAGAAATGAAAAAAAATATTTGTATTTAAAGGATAAAAATCGAAAAAAAGCTATGTTCGAGTGACCATATTTCGGCCAGTTATTAACAAAGAAAATTTTTCAACACAGCATTTTAAAGTAAATTTTATCTTCTTTTTTCTACGGAGCAATACCTGTTCCAATCTCTATCCCAAAAAAGTTACAGGAAAAAAAGCAAAAATTGCGAAAAAACAACTAAATTTTGGGTTTTTTTTTTCGATTTTTGTTTCAACATTTTTGGCCTATAAAAATTTTCCAAAATTTTTGAAATAAACCATTTCGATGGAAAATTTAATTCTCTACAAAAAATTTTAGATAAAGAATATCCAAATTTTGCTTTGTTTTCGAGATATATTGAAAAAAGTAAAAAGGGTGCATTTCGACCTCTATCTCCGAGTTTCACCCTCTAATTTAATAGCACTCCACGTTTTTATCTTTTTAAATGACCCATTGACCGATTCCAGCAATAAAATCCCGTGAACGTCTCAAAACTTAAACGTGATGGACAATTATTGAGCGTAGACTTGCGTTCAGCGTGCAAGAATCTATGTCAAACACGTAGTCACTTTAAATTAGCGGATTGAAAGTAGAAACTTGCAGAGCAGTGATATGTAAAAACAACAAGTGGAACTCGATTTAAGTTTAACTTTTTCATTTGAATTTTTTTGAAGTCAATGCTTATGCCAACAAGCCCGCGCTGCGTCAAAAAATTTTGGCCATATTTATGCAAAACGGTCTTGAAAATTTTCTACAAAAGAGTCTGTATGCGCCAGCAACCCCATGGGGGCCATTTACTCTATATGCTATTCCATAGCATGATTCAATAAAAAAATTTAAAATTTTTATATTACATTTATCAGAATTACTTCTCTCTTGAATTCAGCACACATTTACAATACAAAGAATTTCTGACATGATATCAATTTGAACATTAGATTTAAGGTTCTTAATCGTTGCTTGCTTATTTAAATCAACTTTTTTTCTTGTAAAAGCTATACAAATGGTTGTTGCTTAGACATAATTAATGGCAAAAATAATCGAAAACAACATATCGAGGTAATAATAAACTATAACATTTAAAATTGTTTATGCTCGTTCCCAGACATGGGTCACATTTTGCTTAATATTCCGACTGGGCTTTTACAAATAAACAAAAAGAAAAAAATCTGCAGTAACCTACGCATTCATACAAATAGCGGTTAATCTTTATTTTCGAATGACATTAAATATATAAATGTACTTTGACAGCTAAATTCCACTCTTGTGCAACTCCGTAGGTTTATTTAACCGAGTGTGTGCCTATGACAGTTCGTGTTTGTGTTTGTGTGTGTGTGTGCCTAGAGTATTCCTTCGATATATTCACTAATAGAATTTATTTATTTTCATGTCCCCTTTTAGAATTTTTGTTTCCTTTTGCTTTCAGTTTGGGGAATTCTTTTCTCTTTCAATTCAAATTGTTTTCCTTTCCAGTTTCTTTAACTTTCAGTGCACACACAGGATAAATCTCTGGAGGCAATGAGAAAAAATATTTCTTTAATTTTTTGCCATTTTTTATTGATTTTGAGAAGCTTGTGGAATTTTTCTCGACAATGTTAGGTATAATTGTGTTGTTTGTGTAGCTATTTAATACACATGTGTGGGTACATAAGTATATTTATCACATTAGTATGCGTTTTCAAGGACCTTTGTTTATGTTGTAAATTTATTTATTTTGGAAACTGTGATTTTTGTACTTTTCCATTATAACTTTGATTTGTTTGCGATATTCCTGTTTTTGCTCTTATTTTGATGTTCTTTTGTAGAACAAGTAGCTCTTACAGAATTGATGTCACTAAGAAATGTGCGAAATTTAATTATTTTAATGAATTACACTTTTGAGAACTCAAATTTAGCAATTAAATAAATTAAAACCTTTTTCAATGAATTTCGTTTTTTTTTTTTTGCAACCATTCAGGCCGCATTTATCCTGTGCAACAATCAACATCACTCACTTTAGCTTTAACACAATCAACTTAATTTTAAATGACAAATCTAATTACACAAATGAATTAAATGAAATGGCTATGAACATCCTCTGTTAAGCAGCTTTCTTGCTAACTTTCAATGTATGTGTTTGTTTATGTGTGTGCATTTAATGTGTCAGCTGAAGAATTTTCCCACTTATGGTTGACAGAAATTAATGCCGACATAACAGCAACAATGACAACAATAGCATCACCAGCTCTGAGGTTGTTGTGCTTGTCAGCCACAATAAAAGTAAATTGGGACTTACATGGGGACAGCGACCAAGGGCACACAAACACACACAACAACAAGTAATAGGATATGAGGAAACATATGTTATAGCAAAAAATACGAGAGAGATAGCAAAAGCTTCCTTAGTAGCATATGACTTACGAAGTGACCATATGCGTTTGTTTGCAGCATCCATGTTAAATTCCATCTGCTGTAGTGTGTAGATTTTTTATGTTTTCGTTTGAAGTGACAGATTATTAAAAGTTAAATACTTTTTTCGTTTTTTATTCCCATATGGTCCTTTTTAGAACATAGGGCTTGAAATTGAAATTGTCGTTTTTATCTTATACGGTTGGTTGTGGTAACTCTGACATTTTGCCAAATTAGGCTGCATTTTTCCAATTCCCGTGCAATTTGCGCCTCAAGATGTTTTTTTGTGGTTGGTGGTACCAACCTAGGAATATTCTGTTCTGTTAACGGACGACTTTCTGATGGTGCTGCCGTTCGATTTAAAATTTCGTCTCTTTATTTGATTTAAAACTGGTTCTTCGCTTGCCATTCTCAAAAGTTCTTGATTTTGTATGACATTTGGTCATAATATTTTGCATATGATTCGCAGGTATTTGTTGACGATGACCTGAAACAGTGGTTTGATGTTGTTTGACGTGTGCTACGTATCACTGCCGTAAAATAGCGTTGATTTTACGCATACATTGAATATTCGAAGCTTAGCATTTCTTGAAATTTGCAAGCTTCTTTATACTAGCTACAAATGCTCGAAAGCTGCTTTTGTTTTTGATAATCTGATTATTCCATTCCCTTGTCTATATATCATTCCCTGTCAAATAATCAAACTGTTGCCCCTCAATAACGACGTTGGTGTGGTATATACTCAAGGCTCTGGTCTTTCTGACATTTGTTTCAAGCCCAGCGATTTGTGCCAAGTTGAGTAGTTGGTTAACTTTAGTCTGTATATCACTGAGGCTATGTGAGCGGAGGTATATGTCGCCTGTGTAATTCAAGTCCTCGAGTTTGAAACTACGTGATTCCTCTTATTTTGGAACTGATCTTCGCCAATATGTTATTAAACATGACAGTGCGGAAGAGTGGATAGATAGAAAGTCCTTGTTTCATTCCTGCATTGGTGCGGAAGGGTGAACTGATGTTTCCTTTGTGTACCATCGCTGTTTCGAAGTTTTCGTACATCGCTTTAATTATTTGAATCAGCTTCTGAGGTATTCCAATTTTGCAAATTAATGGAGTCGAGTGCTTTATTAAAAATCGTTGAATAAGAGAAACTGCGAAGAACGCTACTCCAGCGACTTTTTAATTACTACGCGTATAGTGTTAGATTAGTCTACGCAGCAGCTGTGCTTTCTAAGCCAAGCTTCTTCGTCAGGTATTTTGCTCTCTGCTTTAACTTGTAGTCTCTGCTGAATTAGCGTTGTAGGTATTTTATTAATGGCGTTAAGTACTGCAGTTTTTACAGCCTTTTAAGTTAGCTTTTTTGGTAACTTGATGATAAAGACTTTACTGCATGATGGTGGTAACTGGTTAAGGTGATAAGTTGAGCTGCTAGCCATGCATCAGTTAGCAGTACTTCGAGCGAATTTGCCACCTTCTCCTGCCGCCTTATTTCGTTTGAGTTTCTTTGTGACTTCAACTAATCTGGAAGCAACTGCATTTATCCCTAAAGAGTTTACATTATCAGCGCTTCCTTCGTTAATGTTGGTTTTGTCTGTCTCATCGTTGTTGTTTTTGACGTTAATTTTTTCCCCCAAACTACTATATTTTTCTGGATATTTTTGTGTCGGTAATTGTTAAGAGTACTCCGTTGCGGTCTCTGACTGGTTCATCGTTGTTGCATCTTTGATTTGATCAGCGGTTGATGATCTTATATAGCCCTAACAAATTGATTTGCCGGCTGCTGTTTCTGCTTACGTGGCGAATCTATCGAATTATTTTCTTTTTATCGATCCTTGCGGTGTTCTCACTTCTTTAGATAGCTTTTGGTACTTTTGTCGCAATGAGCTGTTTTTTGTCAATTGTTGTCTGAGATTATTCATCAGCAATATTAGATTCCAGGTTTCATCTCAGATCCTCCCATTAAAAGTTCCATCATATGAAAACAAATTTGAATGCATACCGCATGACTTTAACAATATTATGTGCGCACGACAAATATGTACCATTATTATAGTTTTTAGTTTCTTAAAATATGAAAAGAATGGCAAAGTAAAAGACTACTTAACGCTATCCCAAAGTCTGCGACAATATTTGAAGCACTTATACGAACCAGTCACTGACTTCTCCAATTAGAGCGAAAGAAGACAGCTTTGCGCCGGGTGCCACAAAAATGACTCCGTCCGACCCCGATTTGAATTTTAATGAATGTCAATTTTGACGTGCTCAGCGAGCAATGAAACGCTACAAAATTTGAATTGACATATAAGTGAAGTGGTTTTTGCAAGCAATTTTTCAACATTTTTGTTGTTTTTCACCCTCGTTGCTGCTCTGCAAAAGTTGACATAGATATCAGATTTTATTCATAGTGCAACTATTTTTCACGCATTGATTGCTTTAGCTAAATACGCATGGTTGGAAGCTTTCAATTAACTTTGTTGTATTCTGTGAAAAAATTACATTACACAGATTTGTTTAATGTTACAAACTGTAGGAATTTTCAATTTTAATTAATAAAATATTTATAAATCACAGACGGGCGTGAAGGACAATATTTATCACCGGCGACGCCATTTTTCAAAAGAACTACCAGCTGACATTTTGTAATTTATATGGGTGAGATTTTTTCTCGTTGTTGGTTTATTTTGTGGCTTTCATATTTTTTTTTTCATTTATATTCAGTCGTAGGCAAAACTTTATCTTTGTGTATGAAATAATTTTTAAAAAACTTTTTATTTCGATTTTTTATTTATTTTTGTCACAAGCGCAGCATCCGCAAAAAAAAGGCAATCAAACTTAATGAAAGTGACTTTTTTTTTCAAAGTTGATATGGGTTTTTCATTTTGGGATGATGGCATTTTGCGGTGCTTTGATAGTGAAGCAACGAACTTGTTTTTCATATTAAATTTCTATTTTGCTTTAGGTGGCGAAAAAATTGTTAATTTCATAAATTCGTTTTATATTCCAATCTTAATTTAATTTTAAGAAAAACCACAAAAATCTTATGCGTATCAAAAATCAAAAAAAAAGAATTTGAAGTGGTTTTTAGTATCCCTAATTTCTGTTAATTTTTCAAGTGCCCACCAAAAGCAATTCCAGCGGCAGCAGCAGTGAAAAAGGTCAGCGGAAAAGTTTAAAAAAAAAAAAAATCTCCCATACCAACGCTGCTAACATTGCTAACAGCGTTATGGCTACACCACCGTGGTGCCGTTGACCATCCTTGGTTACCGAACACTTTAAAATTTGATTATAATTTGCATAAGAGGTTGCGCGCTTTGTAATTTACCGCCAGCTGTTGACCAGGGTTGGGTTAGCAACATCAGAGGGTGCTATGTGCCGATGGCAACACTGACTGACTAAAGTCAAAATTCAGTGTAATTTGAAATCGGCAGTGGGTGTGAGAGATGGCAAAACTAAAGTCAAAATGAATGACTGAATCCAATTTTCATTTCGGGGTGCGCTTTGTCATGGAAATTATTTTCTTCATTAGTTACTTTGTTGCTTAGGAAACGTTGAAGTTAGCATATTTTTATTTTTTGCTAGGGACTTAATTAAAAAGTTGAGTTGCCCCCTTACTGGTGCAAGTTTGTGTACTAAGCAAAAATTAAGAAGGACTAATGAAAGCAAAAGTAAAAAGTTTTAAGTTTTTTTTTTTGCCAAAGTCGGCATAGTAATTATGTAAAGTTCTTTAGAATTTTACTGAAACTTTTGAAATTCAAGAGAATTTAAAATATGAAATGTTTAGCTTCAAACGCACATAAGGCAAGTAGTGGATAAAACGTAATGTTATTTAAAAATTTATCAAAAATAAATAAATTAAAAATTTAATGACTCAAAAGCAATTAAATTTTTTTTTATTTAAATCAGCGATTCGCCTTAATATCGTGGAAAGTTTTGGCCAATTTTTCATCAAAATCAGAAATTTAATTTAAGTTTTTTTTTTGTGCATTTTCTACTTTCAAAGAAAATACCTTTTTTTAAAAAATAAAGAAAACTCAATTTGAACAACAGCCCAATTTACCTATATGTATTTTTAAAATTAGTTTAAAATTAAAATTTTTTCATATACATACATACTTTCTAGGCATGGAAAAGTATCTATATATTAATTCGTGAACATCGAATCTTGTGGTACACTTTTTAAGTATTTGCTGTAAAGAAAGGGGAATGAAACTGTTCCATAGATGTGCAGAAAAAAAAAATAATGTGTGTATGTTGCCGCCAAGGTAGGTAAAATGAAGTGAACATATTTACATGATTCCCCCATACAAAACGCATTAACCCCCAATGGAAAAAAAAAACGCTGTAACGGCTGAGATGCCTCTCCGATTTTTATGAAATTTGATATGGAGAGAGATTGAACCTTGAGTAAAGATATTTGCTTAGAGTGGGCGGTGCCACGCCCCTAACAAGAAAAAATATCTCGACGGCTAAGCTAATGGACCGATTTTGATAGAATTTGGTACAGAGATAGATTGAGTCTTGGGGAAAGGTATTCAGTTTAAAATATGCAGTGCCACGCCCTCAATAGGAAAATATGTTTTCACATCTAAGCTAATGGACCGATTTTGATGCAATTTGGTATGGAGATAGATTGCACCATGATTTTAATGTTTGGTCTTACAATACGAGTACTAAAAAGTGTTTTATGTTTCTTTTATGCGCGCTTCATTAGAACTTCGTACTCTTTGTTTGTGAGATAGTGAGAATTAACTATGTATAAATAGGCAGTTACAAAATGGATCCATCCTTATTTAACTGCCATAACACCTCATAATCGCTTATTTTTTTTTGTGTTGTAAAGGTTGTGAAGAGAAGCAGTGCATGTGAATGTAGTTTTTTTTCTAATACTGCGGAGCCATGCCTGCAACAGGAAAATACGTTTCCACGATTAAAACTTTGGACTTATTTTGATGTAATTTGGTTTGGAGATAGATTGAACCTTAAGGAAAAGTACTAAAATCTTCAAGTTCTAATAGGGGGCCTGACACTACCACTAATGGGAAAAAAACGGTGTCACGACTGAGCCACTACACCGATTTTGATAAAATTTGGTATGCAGATAGATTGACTCTTGAGTAAAGAGTGGGTGGAGCCACGCTCCTCACAGAATAAAACGTTGAAGACTAAGCTTATAAGCCAATTTTGATGAAATTCGGTATAGAAATATATTGAACCCTGAGGAAACGTATTAGTTTTAAAGTGGAGGGTGCTCAAGTGATACTAAGCCCTGGATAGCAAATAGCTTATAATTCGTCGTTTTCACTAATGCATAAAATTTTGTTATTTTAAATGTGGAGTGTGATACTTTTTTTAAGTAAAATGATATTATTAGTAGCTACCGGCATTTTATTTTAAACAAGGTAATAAATTATGACATTGATTTGTTTTTAAATTAAGCTTTACTTCTTATTAGTATTCAAATAAGCTTACGTCTGAGCAATAACTCAGAAATAAAAGTTTTTTTTCTGAAACAAATAAAAGCTTATTAGTATTTTTTTTTTGTAAATTGCAGTACTTACACTAAAAATATAATAGAAATAACCTTTTAACGTACAAAAATAACGTAAAACTTACATAAAAGCTAACCATTCGCCAAAACGACGAACAAGTAGTCTATTTATCAAAATTAATATTTGCCAAAATGACGAAGGTAAGCTATCTAGAGTCAAATTTAGTAGTAGCTATCAAACATCATATGGTATCTGAAGTATAAATATTTTGAAAATTACGAGTAAAAATCTAATAAAAAATATTATTCAAAAATAATTTTGAGATTATAATTGAAGATAAAAATATTTAATTAAAATTTGTGAGGTGTTAAGAATACAGTGCGATAAGGTTGGCTAAAATTTGATGTTTTTTTTTCCAACTTTATTCATTTGGCTCGACCAATGCATATAATTACAGGCAGATCAATAACCACAACTACATTTATTCACTTTGTTAGAACCTCACAAAAGACATAAAAATGAAAAACAAAAAAAAAAAGAAAATAATTCTAAAACAACGTTACGTGATATCATAAATTCTTTTCCAAAAAAGTTTTGAAATGCTATAGAAATATCGAACTTTTGTGGCATTATAAACTCAAAATAAATCCAACCCTTAGTGAATATTAAGAATTAACTTTATAATGCTTTAATTAACCACACTGTATAAAAACAGCTGTTAACCATTTCGCTTTCCGGTTATCGAATCACGAAATGTTTTCTATAACGTTCTTAACCCATGTAGAACCAAAATATTCAGCATACTTTTTTTTTAAAAAAGTTGTAATGAGGTGGTAAATTGAGTGGAAAAAATGGCGGAAAATAAGTTTGAGGTCGATCGGAAAAAGTTTTTAGCCAACATTTTTTTTGAATTTTTCAGCGCTTGATTTAATCGGAAAATGTTATTCATTCAAGATTTTGAATTTTTTAGCGCTTGAGCTTCTCAAACAAATTGACGTCTTCAAAAATAAAAATTTCCAAATAGTTACCGTGGGAAGTGGCCATTGATTCTTATACGCATCATCATAATTGAGTGCTATATATAGCTCACCTAAACAATCTGGATATATAATTTTTACTGTGGAGAATAACATTAGTCCTTTTGAATCTATATTGTATAGGTTTTGTCCACATTTGATCAATTTTAATATTTTTAATTAATGTTCAAAAAAGTATCCGAAACTATTGTTTTTTTTTTTTTAAATTACCACTTAATCCTTAAAAGTGGGCGTGGCACGAGAAAGGAAATTTTTGAAGAAAGCCATTGCATTAAAATTCAATATAATGAATATAAACCTTCGAATTTTTCGTTACATTATAATGAAAAAAATTTCCAAACATGAGCAGTTTTCGTGATTCGTTAACGACTCAAAGGTACGAAATGGGTTAAAACATTTTTTTTAGTGGAAGATGGTTATAATAGCTGAACTGCCACTATGATTTATAGTTTATCGGTGTGTAACTATCTTATTTTCCAAAAAATTAACTTTTAGTTATGTGGCATCTTTGAGTGTATATGCCATTTAAATACTATTCTTAAATAATTGGATATACAAAGCACTGAAATTTAATTCCAACAAACTCTTTGAAAATAAGTAGTTCCAAAATCAAACTTACCAAAATATTTAAATTTATACGTCTCTCACTATGTTTTTCTTATTCTTAGCAATAAATTCTAACGTTAATCTCTATGTTTTCTTGACTATAAAAAACAAAGCTAATTTGCATATCGCTTTCCGACATCTACTGAGCAACACAAAAAAGATGGTCTGACAGTGAGAATTCTTCGTACGAAAGCTTAGGTTTCCGCATTTCGTTCATATAACAAACGTTGTATCTTAAACAGAGAAAATACAGATTTTTTTTTTTTTGGTGTGTCCTTGTTGAAAAGTTGCTTTCAGTTGTTTCATTACGATTGCCGCCTCCAGCTCATTAACACACGATTAAACGACCCCTTTAGACTGTTTGTGTGAGCGTTACAGCTTACGTTTTGGCAACAACAACAATGAGTTAGGTATCAACACTTTCTGTCTATCTAAATGAATTATATATAGCTCAGGAACTTTTTTTTTGTTTTGCTTAGAAGAATAAAAATTGTAGGGGTTGAAAATTGCAAATATAAATAAATTTATGCAGCAAATTGCTAAATAATATGTGACACTTGTTACTTTACTTTATTACGATTTTTGTCAGAAATTTTATAGTTTGGGCGACTTTATGAGAGCTATGATACAAAAATTGCAATTTTTTCCAAGTGAAAGTGTTTTTGTTTGTGGTGTAACATGTATCAAAACTTTATACCTTTACTTTATTTAGTTTTTATACTGAGTGGTTCGACTCTAAGCAGCCATACTCTATAGTATAGATCAATTCCCTGGTTCAATGAAAATAAAAAGTTGCACGGGAAAGAGGAATCTGTGCTGAATATCATCTAAGTTACTGGGTGCTTAGCAAGGATCCTTTTGAGTAGTACTTACAAACAATTATTTTCTAAATAGTAGAACTAGGGTAATATCGTTTGTGAATTTTATTAAGTTAACCCATTTCCGGTCACTGTTCGCGTACGCGTAGTTTAGTATGTTCTTTTGACTTTTCAAACATGGTATTGAGAATAAATTTACACGAACCGTTATTGAGTTACCCCAAGGTCAAAAAGCGCTCTTTTTTGGATACTTTTTCAGCTCAAGAAATGAGTTATTGAATTTTGTTAAACCAACAATGTAATGATGAGGTTCTGTTCAGAAAATGACATATTTTTGTTATATGTATTCAAATTTTTTCAAACGCACCATGCGTTTGGCGTAGGTGATGACTAACATCAGTGTTCGCAAGCACAAACACTGGCCGTTATTTGACCTTTTTCTTTCAGTACACGTTGAAGTTTTGACTTCCTTTTTTTTCATATTTCCTACAATTTTCTTGAATTTCCTTGCAATTATTACTTTCAAATGTGAAAAAATATATGAATTCAAATAATTTTCTTAGAAGGGCTTGAAATTGATTCGTGATTTTTTGAATTTTTAAGCAGTTCTGATCATTTATTTTGTGGATTATCGCATAAATATCCAAGCCAAGAAATGTTACTGGCCTAGAATCTACATACATTGCTTTATATCAAAATAAAAATCGACTCAAAAAAACATTCGAGTTAACGTAACAGAGAAATTTCTGATGACTTCGGATGTTGAAACAACAGATCTTGACTTAGCTGGAAATACACTTAGACCAGCCAATATGCCACATATTACTGGAGACAGGCTCGGCAGAAGACCTGTCCTCGGTGTAGAGTACTCGACAACCGAAAACTGTCGAATTCCCCACCCGAACTTTATTATAGGACCTGTCAATATTTCTGTATGCCTTTTAATATCTTTAAAATTTTAAAAACATTTAATTTATGTTCCAATTTGTTAATGATCGTAGCAATTAAAAATGAGTATAATTATGAATATGAATGCACAGAGGTGGAGACTTCTAAAAAATATTGGGGGAAGGGCACAGCTTTCCAAAGCTTTTGGACATGTTTGTAGTAAATGCTTCGTTTTGAACAACGTTCATGGATTGCTAGCCTATATTCATAGTACCATAAGGTAGTTTTAGTATGTACCTTGATTTCCAGGCTGGTTCGAAGTAAAGTTGTCTACCTTGTAACTCCAAGCTGATCGAGCGTAACAGACAGGCTAACCCAACGTTAAAAACGCATTATTATTCTGTAACGCCAAACTGAGCTTCACTTCAGGTTGACTCAAGATATTTTTTCTTGAATGCTTTGCTCTCTAAAATATTGGAGGGCAATGCCACTAAAAATATTTTATGGGAGGTCAAAAGTGCCTTGTCTTCCCATAGTCGGCGCCTATGCGAATACGAATGTCACCAGCGCTTTTAAAAAACGTTCTAAAAGTGCTACAGGGCGATTCTCTCGAAAATGTTATTATTTTCTTATGTTGAATCATATATTAAAACAGATCAGGTATTATATTTGAACTGAATACACTGACTTACAATATTATCAATTATACTAAGCGTTTTTATTATCCATTTTTATCCATCTGACATTTAAATAGTGAAAGAAAGACTTATTTTTTTTTTTAATTTTATCATCTGAAAAAATATGTCAAATAGCGGCCAATGTTCGCACTTGCGAACACCCCCTTGCAGGGCTTACTGACTAAGTAGTTAGCTCAAATCTGACAACGGATTTCAATTTCCTGACCCTTAGTTACCTTAGATTACTTGGTTTCATTAAAAAATAAGCAGTTTGAATTTTCGTGGCCGTAAATGGGTTAAGTTAGGAAATCGAAAGTTTAGGTATGGCTGCTTAGATACCTTGTATATAAGCTCATGGTGAAGTTCAATTAAATTGTTGTGCTTTTTGTTTACAAGCAATAACTATATAAAATAACGTCAATTTATGTTTTTAATAATCGTTTAAAGGGAAAATTTACATTAAGTCCGTATTTTCAGCTTCGCCACATTGAATTTTCCAAATGATTTCTTAAAAATCAGTTTTTGCGAAACGCCTGATTAAAATATAAAAATATTAATGCGTATAAAACAAAAATTATAGAATTCAAAACAGAATATCCCACAACTCTCAACATTACTTATCAGACATTTAAATGTTTCAGTATCTTAAATACATTCCAATTAAAAATGTTCTTTCTTTTCCCTTACAGAACTACCAGAAAAACGTCCACAATTATTTACCGAGCAGAGTCGCTATCAACCTGGTGAAGTTTTACGCGCTAATTGTAGTACGCCACCATCAAGGCCACGAGCTGAGCTTAAATTCACAATAAATAATATGATGGTAAGTGGGACAAATTTAAGGATTTTTATTTTCACTTTGATTTGGTCGTTGCAAAACCAGAACGCATGCAATGCGGTGAACAAAAAGCAGGGTAACAAGCGGAACAGCTTAATTGCGAGTAAGACTTGCACAAAAAACAAGTTGGTAAAAAAAGTTGCATACCTTTTGGCGTCAGCAAATGCACCCAGCAAGAGCGAATGCAACAAATTAACCTACTTTGGTATTCAAAAAATAAATAAAAGTACCGTGCACGGGAAAAAAGGTGTCATATTTTGGTGTGGCAATAGAAAATGCGCACTTTTTTCGGTTGGCTTGGTAGCTTTTGTGCGGTTGCAGTTATTGTGCGGTCGGGTTGAGTTAGAGCTCGCTGATTATTGTTAGAAATAAATATGTATGATAATCCATTTATTGCAAGTGGTGGAATTCAGAATAAATTTATCTCTTTAAATAAAACTAGCAGTTTCTGTCCATTTTATTACATACTGTGTAGGGAATAAATTTATTTCTTTTCTTTCGATAAAATTTCAATAAAGAAGACAAAATTTAAATTTCAAATTAAATTTTACAACATAAATTCAACTGAACAGGTAGTGCAGCGCTTGCTGTCAACTATAACCACAGCAACACCCACATATTAACAAAGAGGACCTAGCCACATAACGACACGACAAAGAATAAAACACCAAACATAACACGTTAATGCAATACACAGCCAAGGACATCAAAATCTTTCTTGTGCATCTGAGTTGAAGCCAAAAATAAAATTTCACAGTGAAATTTTTATGACTTTTGCGCCCTGTCAGTTCAACTTCAGTTGCATTGCCGACACAAAGATAGCACTCATGAATATACAGCGACATAAATGCTTTCTCGAATACACTGAAAAAAAAACTATTTTAGTCTCATTTGAAAATTAAGACTTTCAATATAAAATGTTTAAAAAAATATTAAGTTAGAACAACTTTATCGATGGATTAAGTGCTTTTTGAGCACTATGGGAAATTTATGGTCGGAAAATTGTGTAAAAATTTTAGTGTGTTTCATATAAAGTGTGTTTATCTCAGTGTGTGTTTCTCAAAGACATTATTTTCCTTAAAGTTACTCAAGTATTTTCTTTAAAGTTTCTCTACCATTTCCTAATGATAATTGTTTTACTTAATTTCAATGTTCTTATACTTAAATAATTTCAATAAATTTCTTTTCAAAAATATTTTCACTGTCGGCACAAAGAGAAGATAGTGCGCATAGAAAATGCAATGCTGCTGTGCAGTGCAAAGAGTTTTCATATTACACAACTAAAAAAAAACCTAAATAATTTCACCTGCAGTTCACTCAAAACGACGTTGACGACGCTAACTTCGTCCTTCATGCGCTGTTTTACTTATAGGAACTTTTACTCCTTTTTGTTTTGTTTTGCTTTAAATTTTACCCTTGTTTTTTGCTCTTTGGCCGTTTTCGCCATCACTGCTGTTTTGTTGTTTACCCCAAGAAAAACAACAATAATAAAAACTGAACTTAAGGACATTGCATGTGTGAACTTTTCACATACGATTGCCGTTGAAAAGCGTCAAGAGGCATTATTTAGAGGTGACAGGGCACAGAAGTTGCAGTCATTGCCACTGAACAACGCTGGCTCTGCTGTTACTGATTCTTCTTCCTTATCTATCTCTTTTTTATTTTTTTTTAGATATAATGATACTGAAGTGTCACAGTAATGCGCTTCCATTAAATTCGTTAGAAAAATTCAGAGACATTTTTCTTATGACGTTTAATGAATCATAAGAGACTGCGCTTACATGACACTAAATAGTTGTGAAATTGAGTGCCACAGCGATATTTTCAATTTAAACTAAAAAATAAACTGTTTTTATTTGTCCTATGGAGAGATAACGGTCGCACAACAATGTAGTCTCATGTACATATGTGGGGGTGCTTAACGCTCCTACTTCTTATCTATAATTTTACTTATGCTCATAAAACGACCTCAAACTCGTGATAATATCTTACTTATACATAGACACACACTCAAATTTACGTATATTCTCGAACTCATACTGATTTCCTCAGTCTTACCCATAACTATACTCATACACATACTATAATTCGTTCTCGTTCTAAATGTCGTACTCATATGTATACTCATGACCATACTCAAACTCTTATTGGAATCAAAATTATGCTCATATTTTAATATCTTTATACTCATGATATACTCATAATATGCTAATACTTATGATTATATTCAAAGTTATAACCACACTGTTAATTATGCGCATTCTCGTATATATATTTACTAATGTACTCTAACTCATACTCATTTTTATATTCATTTAATTCCTTATCTTTTACTCATAATACTACTAAAACTCATACTCATTCATTTCCATTCTGTTTCTCATAATTATACCCTTGTGAATACTATACTTAAGTACTTAAACACGATTTTATACTCATACACATACCCAAACTCATTCTCATATTTATGCTCAACTTTATACTCATATTCATTCTCATGCTCATCACCTTACTCATATTTTTACTTGGATTTATTCACACGTGTGTTCATTTGATTCGTACTCAAAATTTATTTAAACACATCGAAAAAATTTTTCATCATAATTTTTTCTACTTACATTCACTGTGGACTATATGTGAAGTAAGATCTATTTGCACTAGTGCTTATAACCGACTGACTTTCACTTGGTCACATGTCAACCCACTGCCACTATTGCTGGTGCTTCTGCCTCCATGTGGAAGGATATTCATATGTAGCACGAATAATCGTGCATTTATGCCTTTGCAATTGCATCTCCCTTGCAGCCTTCTGCTGCATTGTTCTTTCAACGTAACCACGTAATGCTCTTGTCATACGTAGTTAATTCCTTTGGGGCTACTTGTGAGCATAATAGAGCGCTTGAATCGCCTGAAGCGCTTGTCTTCTACCATTATGATGGTGCGTCGTGTCTATGAGCGTTAAGGCCAACACTGAAATGGGGCTCAACAAACACAGGTCGATGATGCTCTTGGTTGTTGTGTGAGCTTGAGCTCATAAAGCTTTCAGGCATATATATTTTTTTTTGCTTTCTTTTATTGTAATTTTTGCCTTAACGCTAAAGAAGCAAAATATAAAAACCATGAAAAAAAAAATAAAATCCGAATCCATCCACTTGCATGACAAGAACATTGCACAAGCAAAATCACTGGACATTGCAGAGATTTAAAGCAGCTTTGAACGGTGGCATCGTACGAGTATTAAGAATACACCGGTTATGTTGGAAACCAGTGCCATGGACAGTGAAAATACCAACTGACAGTCATGAAAAGTAAAGAAGTGAATACGCTAAAGAATGCAGCAGCAGCAATAAAAAAGAATAAAGGAATTTGACGAGACACAGCATGCCTTTACTTTGAGAAAAAAGGATTAATTCTGCTGCTAGTTTTTAAGTGAGATTTCTCAAATTTTTTCAATAGAACTAACATTTTAATGTTAGAATATGTGGGTCGGAATAATACGGATGAGAAACTTGAAAGAATTAACTTCATACTGAAGAAATTGGCGAACTTAAACATTTGTTTTGTAAATTTTTAGTTAATTTTTTCAGAATTAGCGAATGGAAATACATTAGACGAACTCATCACTATTATATCGCACATATGAAATATCCAAAATATTATTTTTTTTTTTTCATATAATAACTTTTGAGTTACTCAACACGGTGTATTGACGTTTAAGAAAAACTACAATCTATATAAATAAAATGATAGTTGTTTTTAATGTTCGTATATCACGCAAAAACTGTTTGATCAATTTCAATCAAATTTATTTAGGGTTATTTCTTAGACGCTTGGTCTCAATCTCCAATTAAAATTGTCATGATATACCTGTTAAATATCAAAATATTTAAGTTTTAAAATTGCTAAAAAAATTAATTTCACACATAGAAACAAGCAAGTAAACATAAACAATCGTTGAATGGGAATTGAATATGTTAGTTAGTGAGTTTACTTTGTTTTTGTCTTACCATGGCAATTTAGAAAGAAATAAATTGTTTACTAAAAACTTTGAATAAAATTTTGAAATGTCTGAAAATAAAAGCTGTTTAATTAAGAAAATATTTGAAAAATTATTAAATTATTAAAACTGTGTTCGAATGGATCCTTTTTCGCCGGAGCTTCTTCGTCCATACGCACAACATGTCCCAGCCAGCGCAGACGTTGAATAGTGATGCGCTTGACTATGCCAATGTCAGCGTAGAGCTCGTACAGTTCGTGGTTCATTCGGATACGGTAGTCGTCGCCGACGTGAACAGGACCGAAGATTTTGCGAAGAATTTTTCTCTCAAACACCCCAAGCGTGGCTGCATCAGTCTGCGACACAACCCATGCTTCTGCGCCGTAAAGTAGCACGGGTAAGATGAGCGTCTTGTAGAGTGTCAGTTTTGTCGGGCGAGAGAGGTCTCTACTACTCAATTGCTTACTGAGACCATAGTAACACCTATTAGCAAGAGTTAGTCTTCGCTTTATCTCCAGTTTGACATCGTTTTGAGTGTTCACGGCGGTGCCAAGATAGGTGAATTCCTTGACAACTTCGAAAGTATAGTTGTTCGCAGTAACAAAGGATCCAATACGCCGCGTCTCCCTGTTTGTGGACAGCATATACTTTGTTTTGCCCTCGTTCACCGTCAAACCCACTTTCGCTGACTCTTTTTCGATAGCAGAGAACGCAGCAGTAACATCTCGCTTACAACGTCCAATGATATCAATATCATCGGCATATGCAAGGAGCTGGACACTTTTGTAGAAAATAGTGCCATTACGATGTACACTGGCTCTTCGCAACACCCCTTCCATCACAAAGTTGAAGAGGTTGCAGGATAATGGATCGCCCTGTCTGAAACCTCGTTCGGTATCAAATAATTCGGAGAGGTCCCTTCCTACTCTAACGGAGCTGGCTGTGTTGCTCAACGTCATTCTGCAAAGCCGCACCAGCTTCGCAGGTATACCGAACTCAGACATGGTGGCATACAGGCAATCCCGTATCGGGCTATCGAAAGCTGCTTTAAAATCGATAAAGAGATGATGGGTATCGATCTGTTTTTCGTGGGTTTTTTCCAGGATTTGACGTAGTGTGAAGATCTGGTCTATGGTGGACTTACCAGGTCTAAAGCCGCACTGATAAGGCCCAATCAGTGTGTTGGCAAACGGCTTAAGTCTTTCACACAGTACAGTCGACAGGACCTTGTAAGAGATGGCAAGAAGACTGATTCCCCGGTAGTTAGCGCAGATTGTCGGGTCAACTTTCTTCAGTACAGGACAAAGGACACTGAGATTCCAATCGTCGGGCATGCTTTCAACTAGCCATATTTTGCAGATGAGTTGATGCATACACCCTATCAGCTCATCGCCGCCGGTCTTGAACAATTCAGCAGGCAGGCCATCGGCACCAGCTGCTTTGTTGTTCTTAAGTCGTTGGATCACAACTCGTACCGCGTCATGGCTAGGTGGTGGTACGTCCACACCATCGTCGTTGATTGGTGGCATCGGGTTAATTTCCCCAAAGGCGGGATTGGTGGAGTCATCGCCAGCAAGCAGCTTGGAAAAGTGTTCCCTCCATAATCTCAGTGTACCCTGCGTATCCGTAACCAGATTTCCATGTTCATCTTTACAGGTAGATGCTCCGGGCTTGAAACCTTGGGTCAGACGCTTGTCTTGTTGGTAAAATTTTCGAGCATCATTCCTGCCCCGTAACACTTCGAGAAAAGCAGAAAAGCACATTATCTTTAAAAAATTAGATAGAAAGAAACCATCAATGTTAACCCTACGTCATAGTCGTTTTGTGTATTTTCAATATCTACGTATTGATAGCTTTATTTTAGTTCAGCATTAAATCAGTTCAGGAGAGCTTTTAAGTAATGAATTAATAGAAATTTATGAATATACTTAATTCTCAAAACCTAACAAAGAGATTGAGCTTTTGCGTTGTGAATTGTAACCCTCAAAATTCGAAAATGAAAGATTATTCAGTCACAAAACTGATGATTCTGTTTAACCCATTGTCAAAAGAGGATGTGACAAGCTTCATATGTTAATATATTTTGAATGATTCTTAGACTCCGGGCTTAGTGCTAACGCATATCCAAACATGGATAAAAACTCATTTTTTGGAGATTGTTCTCAAAAACTATGCGTGATGGACATTCTTTGATACCAGCTTTATATTCAACTTCCAAAAATCTTTTAAAAAACCCTAGTCATTTCCCATTAGCACACCGAAAGTTAAAATTTGCGGACGAGTGTAATTAACTAAACTATTACTTGGCTATCCAATGTCATTTTATGAACGCAATAATTGTTGAGGAAACATTTCATCGTTTTGGGAAATGCCACAAGCAAAAAAAAGTTGTGAGCTCAAGGCAATTTCATACCTAGCAATGTGGCCGAAAATGCAGAGCTTACATAAAGCATGGATTTATATGAAGGTGCCACATTTAACTGCATATGTTTCAAGACCACCTTAGTCAAAGCAAATTCCTTTAGCCCTTCTTTATTACGAATAAATAAGGAGAACAATTTCTTAGCATCATATAAAGTTTGATGCACAAATGTGGTTATTGGTGTTAATTGACAAATCCACTGCTAAGTTTAGAGAAAAATAAAATGGTTTAATATCTGCAAATAAAACTAAACTAACACGTGAATGTTTTGTGGTATCAATAAGCATGCCAGTTTGAAGAACTTTATTCAAAAGTTTGCAGGCAAACAGCACAACAAAAGCAGCTGGTACGATTTGAGCATTATTTCATTCGAAATTTCTGGCAAAACTGGTAAGGCTTCGGAAATGCAGCATCACTTTGAAAATATATTCTAATGTTACTCAACGTTGTGTAAATCATAGCCGTATAATTTCATGCCACACAGATGCGATACCATATTCCTGTTGTAGAAGTTTTAAGCGTAAGAAGCTATCCACATGAGCATAATAAATATTTAGCTAGTAACCACCAATTGTAACATGATGGCGTTTAAGACTTGGATAGCAAATCGTGAAAAAACGGAAAGATAAACCATTTAGAAAAATGTTTGAAGAATTCTCGTACTATTCAGTGCACTAATTACCAATATCCTGATGTTTCATGATGCATGAACTCCATTGCCGACAACTACGTGCTGTCTTGAGCGATAATCTGCAGTGCACCTTTTAAAATTTTTTACAAAAGTCAGTCGGTAAAATTATTTTACTTTTAGCATTCAGCTGTGTATTTAAATTGGATTTATAAACCTTAAATAATATATTTTGAAATCAAAAACATTATTCAATTTGCTGGCATTTTATCGAAAGAAAAAGCCGTGTGCCACTAAAAAGTTTGCAGAACAAAACAAAACATCAAATGCGAGGTGCTCAGGCAAAACATCATAAACTGCAAAGTACAACAGATAAAAATATACAAAAAATACAGAGCATACAGTCAAATACAAATGAAGTGCCAGCCCAGCAAACATTTTCAGTCACGGAAGAGTCGTACACCAATTGGCGAAACGATGGTTTCGAACACGCGCTTGCTTATGCCAAGCAAGCTAGCTTGCTAATGCCAAGTGGTAGCTTGTACTGAAGAAACTGTACGGGCTTAGCAACTCTCCACAGCTATTGGCATTTGAATTGGAAGAAATAATAATAATAACTGCATTATATCATCGAACTCGAAATTTAGCTAAAAAAGTTGTATCAAATCATATTACATTAAAATTTTTGATTTCGAAATAACAAAATTTTATGTGCTAATTCAATATTTTTTGAAGGATTATACATTCATCACCACTCCTAAATAATTTTGCGGAAGAGCCGCTAAATAATCTCGGGAATGATTTAAAATCAAATGTATTTGTATATGTTGTTATTTAACTGCCGGAAAAAGGCTCGTTTGTTAATCGCGTTTGAGGTTGAACGTGAAGAGTTTACATAAGTGTAGAGAAACTCTTCCAAATGTTTGCTGGGTGCCTAGGGTGTCTAAAGATAAGCACTCATAAGTTTCCAGTTTAAATGTGTGTTTTTTATTTTACTACGAGGACCACATTACACGGTTGCCCAAATCTGCTTCGCAGCTGAGTGTTTGAGCGTATATCCGTATGTTTGTCAATGAATAAATGTCCTTTTTCATCCCGTTGAATCACAGTTTAAGTTTGAATACTCTACATTTTGTAGAGTTTTTGTTTCATGTGCATATATGTAGGTTAACGCAACGACATCAGCATGTGACCACATTTTGGCATTCCTTCAAAAACGTATGTTCGCTTGAATGTTGTTGCTGTGATTTTTGCTGTTGTTGTTGGTAAAGCCATTTTCTAGCCAACGCTAAGTGCGTGAAATAAATGCAAAATGTTGAGTTTTAAGCATTTTAAGCTAAAGGGTTCTATTTTTTGAAATTGCTCATCCTTTTTTCGAGTAAAAGCTGGATTTTTTATTTTTTTGCATTACAAAATACTAACAAGTTATACCACTATGTGCAATTTTGCTACATTTGCACAGTGAAAAATATCAGTCATTAGGGTTGGCGAAATTTTGAAAAAAATTTGTCAAAACGAAAAGTAAAAGGTGGCCTTATATGGAAATATTAAAAAAAAAGCTTACGTCAATTATGAAAAAATTGATAAAAATTTGTTGCAAAAATTAATAGTAAAGAAGAATTAAGATTTTCAAAAAATCACAAATGACTGTAAGTGGTAATGTTGTATTAACAATTTATTCTTCTATTTGGGGTATTCAAGAAGTGATAGATAGTTAGTCGAAGTTATTTAGTTTCTTTTTCAAAAGATTGTTAGAAAAGAGCTGTGTATCAAAAGCGGATTAAAGTGTAAAACCCTATGGATTTGCCATAAAATAAAGGCTACTAAATTGATCTCTGCAAAATTGCTTCCTTGTCGTAGGTTCCTTGTGATAAGTTGACACAACATTTATTATATTCTGTGAAAAAATATAAAATTTTGGACATTATTTCAATTTAAAAGTTCTCTTAACAATTTGAAGCTCTAACCAACAAAATGCTTTTCGCAAATTTCGCGGTAAGTCAAAACATGTCTTGGGCTACTATTTTTGAACAAATTTACAATTTTTTACATGAAAGTTTGCGACAAGAATTTACTGGTAAGAGTTAGGGGACGTCCATAAATTACGTGAGTCAAAATAGGGGAAGAGGGGGTCCGGAAAAAACTCACCAAGTCTCACCAAGGAGGAGGAGGGGGGTCAATAAAAATCTCAAGTCAACTTTTTAATGCAAAGACTATACATTACAATAGCAGATTACATTTAAAAATTACAAAGCAAATCTCACGGAAGGGAAGGGGGTCCCATCAGAGCTTAACAAATCTCACCAAGGAGAGGGGAATCCGAATTTTCAAAAAAAAAACACCTCACGTAATTAATGGACGGTCACTTATGTTATAAACAAAGATATTTTGAACGATGTATAAATATATTAAAGATAAGAGAGGCATTTTAAGTATTTGCTTTTCTATTGTATTGGTATTGTAACAATTTTTGAACTCTGGGTAATGGAGAACAAAATACACGCCATTACATTGGTGCCAAAATTTTAAATACAAATCAAATCCTTTCTAACGATATAAATTTCAATGTAGCGCTTGTCCACCAAGCATAACTTTTCATTTACAACACTTTCCATAAATTCCACAATGCACTTAACTGTGACTGCTGCCATCGCATTTTCTACTAAACCCTCTGGCAAAAATTTGGATAAAGATTAAAAATTTTGTTTACAGCACACTCCAACTACATAGTTAATTTTGTTGCTGTTTACTGTTGTTGCACTTTGGTATTTTTCATGTTGTAGTTGCAACTTTTGGTGCTGTTGCTTCTGCTGCCATTGTCATTTTTAAGGTTATTGTTCCATGGATTACTTTGCAACAATTTTTCGGAGTGTTACTTTTGCAACGGTTTTAGTTTCTGTTTAATTTTCAGGGCTGCATTTGCATAGTAGGTGCATGGTGCATGCTGCATGTGCCTGGAATCTGTAGCTTTGTTTATTTATTTTTGCATACATAGGTTACGTTTGTTTTTAGTTGTTGCGAGAAGTTTTGTTTATTTGTTTGTTTTATTCCGGTAACTTAAAGTTTTTACATAGTCGGAGTTTTAATTTTGTTGTCCTTGCTGATGGGGTCCTTTTAAGCGGTTGCAATGTGTTAAGCATTTTGTGTGTCTTTGTGTAGTTGTACTGTGGCGAACAGCTGCTATTGCTGCAACGGCATTTACAAGGATATTATGGGTATCAAATTTAAACGAGCATCATGAATAAATAGGGAGATAAATTAATATGTGCAATATGAAGGTATGTGTTTTAATACTTTTGGTTTTCTGGGAAAAGTAGCGTATAAATGCCATACTAAATCAATGTAATAATTAAATTAATTCGTTCAACTATTTATGTCTTTGTGCATGTGTGGTGTTCTTTTGGCTACACTTCATTGAGACATCATAATATTAAGTTTGTAGTTTTTAAAATATATTGGTATATTTATAGTTCGGTCAAACTTTTAGTCTCTCTATATTAGGTTAGCTTATTGCTTAGTAACTGCTTGAAACAATATTTGATTATTTTTCACGCAATTGCAACCGTTTTATGACATTCGGAATGAAATGAAAAAGTAAATACTCACATTACATCGGCACACAACAAATGATATTCATGAAACCATATCTCACTTATGCATATGTTTCAGAGTCTTATTTGATAAATTTCATCTTTTTATATCATGAAAATACTTTGTTGGAAACAGTTTTTTTTTCATAAAGCTTAAACCAATGCTCAGGACTAAATTGCTCCCTATAGTTGGAATGCATCGTATTATTTGGTATAAAAACATATATTAAAGTGAGAGCAAATAGGAGTCAAGTCTTGTTGATTCATTTTATGTACTGATTTTGCAATCATTAGAAAAATCTCTTAAAGGAACAAATTACAAATTATCCGCTGTGGAAAATTTCACATGGTGATGATGATACAACCTAAAAGCAATGAGTCTGTTCTGATGCACATAAAATATGAGTTCCATAAAATATGGATCATAAGTAAAAATAAAAAGGCACATAGAGCAAAAAAGTAACTTAAGCCTAAGCAGTTTTCTATGATCAAAAGATGTGACAGAAAAAAAAACATCATACCAAAAACGATTGGTTTGAGACTATCATTGTGATATAGACTTCGAAAAGAGCATGTCAACTTCCACACGATGAGACTTTCGATATTTCCGTTAAAAGCTTATTAAATCTCTTTTACGACGAAACTAACTTGCATGAAATTACCGCATTATATATCTAGTAAATGTGGGGAAACTAGAGAAATGTCAAAGTGTTTCATCAAAATGCTACCTCCAGCAATTTAGCCTATTCTCCTGTCTTCTTACTCCTTCACTTTTGGTTATTAACTAAATTCTAAAAATATTTTGTTGAAAAGGAACAAATTTTGTGATACTCGTGTCTTAAGATTACGCAAGCTTCATATTTTAGAAGTAATCAAGATTTTTGTGCTGTTTATAATGTAGAATCATGACATTGTAGAAAAAAAATAAACTATCTTGTTTTCAATTCTTTTCATAAAACTATACAGGTAGTAATTATTAAGAATATTTTGTAGTATTTTATTTTCTTTTACATTTCCAACGAAAATACTGCATTTTCTTACGCTACAACATTGTTGATCCTGTGATAGCAAATCCTGTTAAGCAGCTCAACAAATACAAAAATACGATAAGGACTAAGTTCTTTAGATGCAACCATAACTTTGCACACAAACGCTCAGATGAAGTGGTTTACTTAAAAACTCGTTACAGGTGGGGAAGCTTCGCAAGGAGAATAAAAATACTACCACCACCACAAAAATGTTATACGATATAAAAATTCGTATACAAATATTCGCATACACATCAACTAATAAAACAAAACTGCGCCCTGAAACAAGCGAATTCATAAGGAATTCGAAGTTTCCATGCTGCAGAAGCAGCATCAGTGCAAGTTTAAAGTCCACTTAAGTTTTCATCAATATGCTTCAGTGATTTCTTTTCCCACTTCATCGCTATATCTTGTTTTCGCATTTTCTTACTCTCATCGCTTTTTCTACTTTTACATTTTGACCGCATTCTTTGCTAGATGTTGCTGCTGCAACATGCTTCTAATGTTGTTGTGTTTTTTTGTTGTAATACCTTGATATGCTTACTTAAAAAACCTGAGCAACTTAACAAGTTATTACGTTGAAAATCGTAAAATCCGTTCAAATACAAACTTACGCTGCTACACTGGTAGACAGACAAGCTACCAAACGTACAAATTGACTAAATTTTATTCAGATATATATATCTGAGTTGTTTGTGCTTTAAGCAACATATACTACCTTGATCAAAAAGTTTTAGGACTTTATTTTTAAAATGAAAAATACAAGTTTATTCATCAAAATCGATATTGTCTCCTTCAAAGTACTCCCCATCGACTGCAATGCACTTACGCCAACGCTTGACCCAGTCCTCAAAAGCCTTTTTATACTCGACCGTCGGTATGGCCATCAGGGCCATCTTCGATTTTTCGATGACCTCTTCTCGGCTGCTGTAACGCGATCCGCGGAGCGGTTTCTTCAGGTGGTCGAACAGGAAAAAGTCGCAGGGAGCCAAATCAGGCGAATTCGGTGGATGTTGGACGGTATTCATGGAGTTTTTGGCCAAAAACTCACGAATAATGATCGCATTGTGCGACGGCGCGTTGTCGTGATGCAAAATCCACGAGTTGTTTGCCCACAAATCCGGTCTTTTTTGGCGAACTGCTTCACGCAAACGTCTCAAAACGCCCAAATAATATTCTTTGTTGACGGTCTGACCTTCTGGGAGGAATTCATGATGCACAACACCTCTGTAGTCCATGAAAACCGTGAGCATCGCCTTCTTTTTCGATTGAAAACGACGTGGTTTTTTCGGTCGCGGCTCATTGGGTGAACGCCATTCACTCGCTTGATGTCTGGATTGCGTGTCGTACTCGTAAATCCACGTCTCGTCACCAGTAATGATTCGTTTGATGAATGTTGGGTCGGATTCAGCCTTGGAAAGCATGTCTTTTGCGTCATCAACGCGGTCCCTTTTTTGCATGAAATTCAGGTCTTTCGGCACCAGCTTTGCAGCGACACGTCTGAGGCCCAAATCATTAATTAAAATGTCTTGGACGGATCCGTAAGCAATGCCCAACTCCTCTGCAATCTCTCTAATGGTCAATTTGCGGCTTACGGCCATCCACTCTTTGATTTTGTTGACGTTTTCATCAGTTTTCGCTGTCGACGGCCTGCCACTGCGTTCGTCATCCTCGACCGACTCACGACCATTTCTGAAGCGTCCGTGCCAGCGAAAAACGTTCGATCTCGTTAGAGTATCGTCGCCAAAACACTTTCCCAACATTTCCAACGTCTGCGCACCGTTAAATCCGTTTTTAACACAAAATTTAATGCAAACTCGTTGCTGCAAAGTTGATGACATTTTTTTTTTTGTAAAAAATCGAAACCACACACAAAAGTAGATGCACACAATACGGCGTCACTTCAAGAAATGTCAAGCTGTCAAGCTGAAAATTTGACATAACGTCCATGACACTTCTACCAACACAACAAAAAAAATAGAATTGAAATCGGACGAACGAGAGCGCCACACGGTGACGAGTCCTAAAACTTTTTGATCAAGCTGGTATGTAGTTACGGTTTATACATTCCGACACTTATATGTATGAAAGTAAATAAACTTCTAAATTGCATGAGTATTTGTAACGAAGAGATATGAACGGTAAAAATTTACAAATAATTCAACTTGAGCGGAATTTTAAATAAATAAGATAGAGTATTTGGTTAACCCATTATATACCTGATATCATCGAAGAGTTATTTTCATTGAAAGTTGCTGTGAGTGAAAAGTTCTTAAAATTGGTCAAAAACAATAAACAATTTTCCTTATTTAAATTTGACATTTTAAAATAAAAAAAGAAAAAATTTAGACGTCAGAAAAAAAAAAAAAAAAAATTGTCGCATAGATTTCATACTTTGAATTTTTTTTACAATGTTTAACAAAAATTTTACTTGATCTCTTCCGCTGTGGGCACCATCTTCAGACACTATTCTTGACCAAAAATTCTTGACCATTTTTCCTATTAATTCTAGGTTTAATTTGTGTAGTATTCTTATTCTGCTTATTGGCAATTACTTTTTTGCAAACTCATTTCGTAAAAAAATTGTACAGAAATCTACTAATAGTTCTTGACTAAAGCTAGAATTTTATTAAAACTTTGTAAAAAGACACATAATAAACCGCAAACTATATATCAGGTCTTTGAAATTAAAGTCAGTTTGGGCTTGAATATCATAAGTATCATAAATTGGCTTAGTTTATATCAAAAACCTAACCGAAAAAGAAATCAACGAACTCTTGGTTTATAATTAATAATGGGAAGCATACTTGTGATATTAATAGGTAATGGGTTAAAACTTTGCTGTATGTGTACAGCTTTTTTAATCGCATTACAAAGTTTCATCAGTAATAATCAAGGTATTATATATATTCTCAGAAGGATATGAACAATTTAAGTGTAAGGTAATAATATCGCCTTACATTTGATTATGTACTTCAGGACCAAACAAAAAAGTATGAACTTATTACTGATGCTGTTGTGTAATGTTTGAGATTCCGCAATCCAAAGCACTTAAAGTTGCTTGGAAATTTTGTAAGCTATTTTTTCTTTCCTTTGGGTTGTCTAACGTTTTATTTATTTCTAACATAAGGTCAAATTACACGCAAGCTTAACCCTAATTAAGTCAGGACACTTTTATAACTAATCAAATCAAAATGTGCCTCAGAAGCACATATGAGGAAACTATGAATTTTTAGTAAGATTTACAAAAGAAATATTTTATTTTAAATTCATTTTATATAATAAGCTTTAGGAAATAATAAGGACATAAATATATACATAATATATATACTAGATTATGATATTTATAAAAAATTTTGGAAGCATGCTAGTTGCAAGTATTTGTCACAAATCACACATTTCACACAGCTTTGGAGGACACATTTAACATCTTTGCCGAGAATTTCCTTTTTTGCTAGTGCTGGACTCTGTCGATTTTTAATCCGAATTTGCTTGCAGAAGATTGCAAACATTAGAAACATTATTTTTAATAAGCTTCGATAGACTGCAATGTAGTATGTGGAACAACGAGGTTCTGAACTAAGTCTTTCAAAAAAAATACCGTTCGTCGTAGTCCACGTTTATATTTGTTCCAATCGACATATTTATTCAATCATATAACGGAGGCAGATATTGATATCATAATGAATTGAAGAATAGAAATCCTTTCTTTTTTTTTTTGGAACATAGCTAACAAGTGTCATGTTTTTTCTGAATGCAAATAAATTACTTTCACTTTTTCTTTTTTTATTTGGGAGGCATTTCTGTTTGTGTCTACAACAATAGTGCTTATACTATCGCCATAAAAAAAAAGACTAATCGCATCGGCAGCAGCATCAATATGTTAACCTGGTGGCAAAATAGCTTTATTTACCGCTTCGCGAATAACGTTTTGACTGCGGCTTCTTCCAAGTGGTGCGGCACTTGGCGATGAGCTTCAGATGGTTCCATATTTTCCAACGAAGATATTATAGTAACAGCATTTAATTGTGGCTCATAAAGATTAACCACGTCTGAGAATTCTTCATCCATTTCGATATCAGACTCTTCATATTCTCTGACGCATTCAAAGACATATTCTCCGTCTTCGGAAAGCAAACTTCCTTCTCCATCATCACTTCTTACGAATGCATCAAAATCGTCATCACCACTTTCGTTGAATACTTTTCAATTTCTTCAATTATTTCTTTAGAATACAGTGATTCAAATTTGAATTTTCAAAATTTTTGTAAGCGAAATCTCATATGTGCCTGAGAGGCACATTTTGAGTTGATTAGTTACATTTTTAATCTTTTTGAAATAAAATGCAATCCAAAGCTCATATAAAAACAAAAATAAGTATTTTATGTGCAAAAATAAAGGGAGAACAAAGTCAAGTAGTTTCATAAATATTCGTATTCATTTAAAAAAGTTACAGGTCTACAAAGTCAAAAATGTGCCTCGGAGGCACATGTTGACTTAATTAGGGTTAATTGACTGATACAAATACTTAATTCGTAAACGAGTATTTTTAGCAATGTTTATTTAAGTTCTTCAATATATCACTTTAATTTATATGGAATGTTTCATCTCACAAAATATTTGCTAGGATCAGACATTGATTGAAAACTTATAAAGCTGTCTGGAAGCTTAATTTGCTTAGTTTATATTGTAAAATGTACCTTTCTGATTTGACCTTATTAAGTTTATTCTTATGGTGATACTAATGTTTTTTTTGGTATCTATTTGACTATTTTTTGATTGATTTTTTTAGTATCATAAGCAAATTTGCTGAACAAGTTCAGTCCACTTAAATTTTTTTTAGATCAAAGTAACTTATAAACGATTTTACTTATTTATTTTGAATGTAATTTATGTCTTGCACAAGTCTAGACAAAAAATAATAAACTAAATTTAACTTCCAACCCAAGAATTTTCATTCACTTTCTTAAATTTTTATTGTTTTTATTGTTAAAATCTGCATACCAACCGATATAAAATTCAGCCTCACACAAGTCAGTGTTTCACTTAAGATATGTAAATTTCTATGCTCATGCAAAAATACATATAAATATTCTTTTTCAATTACACTACGACATTCATTTGAAATGAAAAGTTTTTAAGAAAAACGATTTTTTTTTTGTTTCTCTGTTATTTCTAAGAAATATCATCATATTTTATTTTAATAAATTGCTACACGTAATGTTAAGTCTGTGAAAGTGTTTCATCTATGCCAGTAGCTACAAGAAAAACACCTCCTTTACCGAGTTAGCACATATGGGTCATTTCATGTCTGCATATGGAAAGTCAGATAATGAAGTCAGTTAGTCAGTCAAACAGCCCTTCTACTTACCACATTCTGAAGTACATACCTACACATGTATACTATACGTAATACCATTGAAGTAAAGTTGTTGATGGTTTATTATGATTTGGTCGCTGGTTGCGTTTTTCCTTCTTTATTTTTTTGTGATGATGAATGATTCTAACTTTTCATAGCTCTGCAAATGGAGCAGACCATTTTTCTTCTCGCAATTACATGCAACTAACACTTTAGCAACCCACTAGCAATCAATGGTAGGATTGTGTGTTTTATGAGTAGAGCGCTTACACTGTAAAACAAAAGTTTTTACTTAGGTACTAAAGCGTGACCCAACCATAGATATGGAACTTTTTTGCTAAAAAAAAAAATATTTTTCATAAAAAAAAATTTTTTTTTGAGGGGATAAAAATGACGTGCTGGTTGAAAATATTCACCAATGGCTGATTTTTCGTATTTTGTCCATCGATACTGAATATTATTACTTATTTCGATTGAAATGATTTAATTTAATTATTAGTATCATAAGAACTAGGTACGGAAAAAACACTCTTTTTATAAGAACTTATGACTCAATCAAAATATTGCTGCTTTTTAGCCAGGTCAAAGATAACACCATAACAAGTAATTTGGTTTTGGGTTATGACACTCAGCATGACAGGATATAAGGGGACTCAAAAATGATTTTAATATGAATGAAGATTCAACATACTTTCTTTTCTTTATCCCATTGAATGGCGGTATTACTTAGTTGTGCCCATTTTAGAATCTGAATTATTGAATATTTTTAGGCAGTACTAGGCGCACTTCCATTGAAAAAAGTAATTTTCAGAAGAGGGCGCTTGAAATCCTTAGGTATCAAGTCAAAGACAAAACATATACGTTGTGCCTCGAGTATAACGAATGATAAGTAAGATAGTAATAAATGTTTCATGCAAAAGTTATAAGGCTGCTTTAGTTGTAAAAGAACACTGATCTTACCTTTGATCTGGAAGTCAATATTCAAGATCAAATCAAGGTCAACCGTGCCTTTTTATAAACAAACCTATACTTTTTGTTGCAGATTTGTATTCTCTATGATACATATTATTTTTTCTCCAAAATTTTAAGATATTGTGTTATTGATAAAATCGGCTTAAGATCTTTTAACTCAGCACGATTTTTACTGAAAATTGGTAGATTAGGTGAAAAATGATAAAAAGTAATTTTGACTGTTTTAATCAATCATATATAAACTAAAAACTTAAGTGATATAAATAAAAAATGTTAGCCATTCAAACTTGCTATAAAAAATATGCGTTTGGATATAAAAATACCAAATTGACTTTGATTTGACCTTGAAAATTCGTTTCTTTCTTTGAAATTTTATAACAGTTACGCGAAAAATTTATCACGAACTTATTTAGTATTCGAGTTATTGACCTAAGGAAATTAACATGGCTCAGGCAACGTTTTTGAATTTCAAGATACAGTTTTTTTCTTGTAGATAAGTAGTATGTTTTCCATGAATGTCGAATGTAGACATAAATTGGGAATTCTAGATCTTTTTTTTTTTTTGAAGTAAATTTCACCTCTGGCACTTAATCTGTTAATCGAATTAAGACAATCATTGCGGTAGTTGCTGAGGCTCAATATAATGAAAATTGGATTTTTGAAAAGCCAAAACTCTCTTTTTTGAGCTATACCTCTTGTGACCTTGAATGTCATACTTTCGTTTGCGGTTGCATAAAATCATACACAAATATTTATTGATAAACAGACAGAAAACAAATAAAAAACAAACAAACAAACAAACAAACGCTTTCACACTCTTTCTGGAACAAGCTGTTACCGTTGTTACAAACGGCTATTGGCAACGCCATGATGAATGACAGCTGGCATAAATTTTCAAACGTGGTTATATAAACAGCAACAGCAACAATGGCAACATAGGTTGGCTCTTAAATTGAAACATGTAAGAAAAAACACTAGAATTTTTCCACTTCCTCTCACCGCCCTTACAGTTATTTTCGATTTTCATTTCCTTTTCCGAAAGTCACTCGGAAGCTGGCATGATAAATGATTTCAAATCAAGCCACACACCACAAACAAGAGAAATATATGTGCATGTGCGTATTGCTAATGTGAGTGTGTGTGCGCACCTATATTTTGTCAATGTGTGTGTGTGTGTGTATAACTGCAAGTTACATTACAGCTGCCGCTTGCGCTACCGCTTGTTCGCTCAATCGAAAACAAATGAAATTTCATAAAGTTCAACGCATCAACATTAGGCAAGTTTTCGTTCGTTTGGTTCCCATTTGGTTCATTCGCTCATGTTGGCAACACTGTTGACAAAGTTTTTGTGGTACAAAAAAAAAAAAAAAAAAAACACAAGGCAGTAAAAATAAGAGGTCGTAATTTTTCACTGAAATGTGTTCGTTGTTACATTGACTGCGAATCCTTTTGCGTTTCTTCACACCTCCCATGGCAACTCAGCGCATATTTAACTTTTTAGTCAAGTTAACAGTGGAAATGGTAGGCAGCATCGCATTGCCAACTGCATAGCTATTAATCATCTGTCATGTAAATTAGCAATTAAGCACTTGACACACTTTGGCTGGCGAAAACTTTTACAAAGAAGATTTTCTAATTTCAACTTTTAGCACTCTAAGCAAATTTTAAATGCATACATTTGGAGCTTACGCAAATTCGATTTTGATACCTAGTTATTTGCACACACTCGCATTAGTGTCGATGAGAATTGCTTTAAATTATCCGGTTTTGTAATAGTTAGCTATTTATGTGGAAGATGTTACTCTAAACTATGTATTTTCGTCCTTTGGCAGTGCAATTTAATTATGCTTCTGCAATTTAAAATCACTAGTTTTGCGTCGTAAGCGATGCGTAATATATCAACATTCTATAATCGAATTTGTTTTCGAAATATTTCTCAATATGATAATATTTGCTTCGACTTGAAAGTCACAGATTTGGTTTGACTTACCTGAGGCCATAATAAAGCTGGACAAACTTAAGGTTCTTCGCTAAGTAGAAAGAAAAATGTTTTGAGTAATAATCCACCGTCGATGGGAAAGGAACAGTTCGGTGTGAGTTATTTTTGATTATAATGCCGGCTAGTTATTTTTCAGGGGATTATCAAAGATCGACCTGCAAAATAGATAAATTTTACTTATGCTAGGGCAGCTATCACTTATGAATCATTCCAATCGACGGTGCAGAGTTTCAATATTTGTTATCCATTTAAGTTTTGGTTTCAGATATGATTTTTTTTTTTGAATTTGATTACTACTTGAAACTTTTTCAATATTATAAGTTAATTCGATGAAATTTGTTGTTATATTGATTTGAAATTTTAGACTTTTTAATCAGTGCGATTTTCATTAGCTTAATATATTGCTTCTTATTGTCTTATTGTCAATGATCAGATCATTGTTTCTATAAAGTTGTCTTTTAAGCAAATGTAATAGTTAATTTTTTGGATTGGAAAATGCATTCAGCTGCTTCTAAGTCTTGACGTTAACAATTTTTTCATTGATAGTTTTTTAGTAAAGAATTTCACATAGATGTATATGATATGATAGTGTACACAAACGAAACAAAAAAAAGTTAGATTTTTTTTGAGTAACCGACTGTTTCACAAAGTATCATATCTTTAACAACACTAGCACTAATGTTGCTTTCTTGGCAAAAATAGTAATAAATAAATTTTCAACCAAAGTTTGTACTCTCACATACACTTAAAACCAACTCTGTGTGTGTGTGCGGTTTGTGTGCATGTTTGCGCGCATTTCATGTATGTGGCGACAAAACCTAACGAAGATAAATAGAAAAAGTTCCAGTTGCCAAATTTAGTGGAAAATTGAAAAAAGCTTTTGCAAGCCGTTTAAAATGAAAGGAGACTAAATTCATTTTTATATCTTCACATACGTACCGCTCTTGCTGACTTTCTTGGCATGAAGATCTCGTCGACAAATCAGAAATTTATTGTTAAGTGCAAATGTGTTGCCTGCATTATAAATGTATTGGTAAAAATGTAATTTAGATGCAGACACAGATAAAGCATTCAAGATAATGTGAGTGAAATAAAAAAAAAAAAAAACGACAGCATCACAGACAGCAGGCAGCACATATGGATAGAGTCGAGTAGTTAAGGCAAAAAAAAAAAAAAAAAAAACTGAACTGGCGACAAAAAATACCGCATTCATTTATCACTTCTTTTTTATATTAGTTATGGTATTTTTACGCAAAAGATTTCTTATATTGATCTTCTATTGGTTGCATTTGTTGTGGTAAACATTAAAGAAAAAAAACAAATGCTGCTGAATTGATATCTTGACTTTTAAATAAGAATAATAACAAAAAGTTTAATGTTTTACATTTAATTTTTGATCACATAACTTTTTATCTACAATAGATTTTGTAACAAGCAAAATTCGACAAAATCCTGAAAACTCTGACTTAAAGTTTTTTCATATATATTTTCTTTTTTGAATAACTTTATATTTTATTTGGATTCCTATAGAGATAACTTCATTAAGCATAATTTGTTTTAAGCGATATACCTCCATAGTCAGTATATTTTTCTCAGTCTGTGGGTGTTATAAGTATATATTGTAGCAAAATTTGGTTTATGCTAGAAAATTCTTGAAATAAAAACCAACAAAAAAAACTAAACGATACTAGCTAGCATCAATGGCTGTATAAATACTTTTAAACCATCTAGCGGCAAATAATAAACCGAATAGACGCTGCAGTACACTGTAAAAGTCAACAACCGAGAGAAATTATCGCAGTCGTACAACGCCATCTAGATTGTGAACTCAACGTCGATACGCCTTACTGGTAAATTATGAATAATAGTAGAATACACGCCACTTAGAAGCACTGGTAAATTATGGATTATGGTAGAATACACGCCATCTAGGAGGTAGCAGATTATTCGAGAAAGTGATGCCTGTAGTATAAAAGGGTGTCATTTGAGTTTTCGGACACAGTTGAGTTAAAACAGTGAAGCAGAACAGTTGAATTCAAGCAGTGAAACAGAACAGTTGAATTAAAACAGTAAAGCAGAACAGTGTGTTTCGTAATAAAGTGACTTTAAGTAGTAAAGTAAAACAGTTGTGTATACAGTGTCAGATTAATATTAGAATTTGAACGTTAATAAAATAAACCATTATACCGTGTAAAAACTAACTATTGTGATTTAAATAAACCATTTTATAACTAAATAAGTTGGTGTGTTTTTAATTGTTACACAATCCAGTGATCGAACTCAGAAAAGTGTAAGAGATCGAAATTATCGTCAAAGAGACAGGAATTTCATAACAATGTGGACAAAACCATGTATGCTAGCATTGTCTTCACTCAGGGCTGGATTTAAATTTTTGGTGCCCAAGGTTTTGAAAAAAGTGGTGCCCTAGTTTTTCATTTTATATTATTTTTTATTGGCCGAAATACTGTTTCCTTGACTGTTTAAAAGCAAAGTCATTGCTAATATGCTATAAGTCCAGTACTAACTCCACCTCAGATTTGGGAACTCTCAAATTCTCTTGCTATTTCTTTTCGACTTTGCTAACGTCTCTAGGGTATATCATTCACTACCGAGCCTTACCATTTTTCTTGTTCGAGGGACGGAAGCTATTCTTTCTTAGTCCAATGAAGAGGAGAAGAACTAGTTACGCACTTAGGGAAGAATTTGTTCAACTGATGGAAGCAGCCTATAAGAATGCGTTGTTTTCGCTTAGCTGGCACAATACTTATCAAATCCATGATATAATTTGGAGTTCGTCTTACTGTCATTGTGAGCAATCAACCTCCCGCAATATCGGTAGCATCATTAAAGACATTATGATTTATATAATTTTTAAAATGCAATTACTCAAAAAGTTTATTCAAATCAATATTCATAAAAATTTGTAGGTGTTGCGCATAATTTGTGAATTATTTATTAGTGATAGTTTCAGAGAAATAGTTTTGTTGAAAGGACTAAATTGAAAACACCTAAAAAAATAAGTAGCTCATATCCATTTCAATTCTCTCCTCTCTAATTAAGATGCTGTTTTAAATTTCAAGTAACATTTTAAGTTTGTTAAGTGCAAACATAACTCTCTTTATCGTACACGCAAATTATCAAAATATTTCCGGATGATTGAAAAGCTTTATTTATTGGTAAGCCAATGTATTATATAATCCATGAATTATATAATCCACACAATAAATGCACTTAAGTCATTAGTTATCTTTAACTATAATCCTTAGGCTTAGTAGAATTGCTTGTTGCAGCTTCAAAGTAAGCAAATAAACAAACTGGGCTTTATACCATTAGTAACGTATCAGCAAAATCATTATCATTGTTCAATAAAGCTTACAGTTTGATTTTCTGTTTTTTTTTTTTAACAAATTTTAACTGCACTTATTTTAGTGTTAATATTAAGTGCAACTTGTGCTGTCAAGGAAACTAAAAATCCTCCAAGAATAAATCGATTCTTATGAGACTTTTTTCATGTACTCATATATTGTTTTAAATATCATAATGAAAATGGTTGGAGATTGTTTGCAAATAAAAAATTGCTTAATTTTGATTTATTTTATGTGAATCAATGAGTTTCATCAATAAATTATTCCGAACAAAATTCTAAAACAATTTACTTATTAGCCAATTCCCAATCTATTTGAATTTGATTTCGAAGTGCAGAATTTTAATACAACAGGGAATATTATATTAAAGATGTGGATAATTTCTTAGTTTAAGTTTGTATAATTTAATACACTAAAAAATGTACTTTAAAGAAATGTTATTGAAAGTGTGCTTTTTCAATGACTTTCATAGGTACGTAAAACAAAAAAAACAAAAAAAAAAAAATCGATATCTTGCTTAATTTTCAATCTGTTTTTGACTTAGTGTACATTAGAACGGTTCAAAATAAAAATTGTTTGATCTTTTCAAGATCTGTCAGCGGATTACCAGTAGCCTTATACGTCTGGACGAAGCCCATTACTAGGATTAAGTTTAATATCAAAAACTGAATTAGCGCCCTCTGTTTAAAGTAGACAACCAATTTTTCAAAATATTGATTTAAAAAATGGTGCAAGTTATAAATGTTATAAAATTTTCCAACAAAGTGGGTATGGTTTTCGGGAAACTATCAATCGAGGAACTCAAATCCGTTTTCTTTCTTCTTTTTTTTTTTTTCTTATAAAAAAAATTGACAATTGACTGGACAAAAGTAAAAAAGTACAGATTTTCCACTTTCTAGGTGCAACACCTCAAATATTATCTTGCCGACGATCCCATGGTACATCATTTTGAATGAGCTGTTCTTTGCTTAAAAGAGTTCTTATTTCAAAACCAAGATATCTGCATTTTTTTAAATTAACAGACCTGATTTTTTTCGAATCGCAGTCGACAAATTTACATATTAAGGTGATTCTAATTTTTTTTTAAATTTCGAACAGTTATTATTGGTCGAGGAAGTCGAATCCATGATTAGTTTTTCTTCTTCTTCTTTTTTCTTAAAAAAAAAAATTGACCGGGAAAAAAATAAAAAATTTCTGATTTTGTACTTTAAAGTTGCAAAATCATCACATATTATTTTGCAGCCGATCCCATGTTACATCATTTTTAATGTACTGTTATGTGCATAACCCTAGGATGTGCAGCTGGGCTTTTCGAGGCCCATTTTGACTTTAAGTCGTCGGCAAAATTGTTTCATAGATCGGAGCGCCAAACGTTCTCTTGACAACTACCGCTCATGGTTTCTGAACGCAATAAAACCGGAAACGGGTCGTTTGCGCTGACTTCGCAGAACAAAACTTTTATGTTTATATAATAACATCATAAATGTACCTGCTGGGCCTCGCCAGGCTCAGCTGTTAAATGTATGGCAAATGTATGTAAACGTAAGCAAATGTAAGCAAACATCTTACAATTCGTTCTAATTAGGGTTTCTGAACTGAATCATTGCGATTCGATGCGTTATTCGGGTTGAGAATAATCCAATATACGTAGTTCTATTTTTTATAAAAATTTTCGAGTCTTTAGCTACATATTTTTGTTATTTCAAAAATGATATATCTCTTCGAAGCCGGTCAAATATGGCATCAAAGTATGGTGGATTTTGCAACTCGAAGAGCAACTATCCACTGAAGGGTGAAATCTACACCATTAAATAGGCTCGAGATGTACTATAAACAAAATTTGTGGTGTTATTGTTGGCACAAAAATGATACCATAGCGGTCGAAAAATTTATTGCGGGAATTTATTCGCTTCTTTGGACTTGGCTGAAGAATTGCGTAAATTGAGATTCTCAATTGCAGGCACTGTCTGCCACAAAAAACGAGTGTTTACCGAAAGATTTAAAAAATTTAGGAATCGACCGCAGGAAGAGACGTTGTTAAGTTATAATAGTGCAGAGGTCTCGTTGTGTCTTTATGTGCCAAAAAAGAATAAGGCCGTCATTTTGCTGTCCACCGAGCATTATGCTTCTAACGTCGACAACGAGTATAAAAAGAAGCCGCATCATATTTTAGATTACAATGCAAATAAGGCAGGTATTTGATACGATAGGCATATGGGCCTCGCGAGGCCCAGCAGTGTCACTTACCGCCTCATAGGTAGCTGAACATCTTAGGGTTAAAAGAATGCCGTAAGCTGCATATCATATTCTTATTTCAAACCCGAGATATCTGCATCTTTCTAAATCAATATCAATCCATCGACACTGTGTTGCAGTAAAATTGGAGTACTTCGAATATCGGAAACTTTAATTTTTACTTTTTTTTGTAACTAAGATTTTAAAAAATTGGCACTTAGTTATTGGCCAATTAAACGAAATAATTGCAGGGATAAATTAGTTTTTTACCTTCTCAAGGAATACAAATATTAAATATCTTCCCGCAATATGTATACATTTTGACACTTCTATCCTAATAGCTGTATTTCTATTTAATAGTTAGGTAGATAATCTTTTCTTAAAATTATTTTAATTATCGACATCATAGCAAAAACAACAGAAAGAAGTCTACGAACATAAGCTCGAAACGGTTTTTGTTTCTCAACGTTTTTGTCTACACAACAAAACAATGAAAATAATCCATTTTCACTTCAATTTACGGTAAACAAAAGCTTGAATACGCTATCATGCCATAACAAAAGCAACAACAAGTTGTTCTAAGGGATATTACACGAAAACAAAAAAAAAACAAAAAAAAGTTGCGATATAAATGAAAAAAAAAAAGAAGAAAAAAGCCAAATGAAATTCTAGATAAAGACAAAACAGAAACTTTTAAGCTTCAGCAAAAAGCGCTCCATTTTTAAAAGTTCACAGTATGTAGCTTCCTTAAAAATTAAACTTTTTTTTCTACTCCTTTTTTTTATGTGAAGCACGCTTTGTTTTCCGTGTCATTTACATTTAAATATTTTTAATAGATTTTGGCTTTTAAATGTGCGTTCTCTGAAATGAGCCCCCCCCCCCCCCAATGCGCCATACCAACTCGATTTACTTACAGATTTTTACCAAAATTGTGCGCTTACGTAAACTGTCCTTTTTATTTCATTTAATTTTCATTTGATTGTAACATGCATTGATGTCCTGTTGCTGCAAGGGGAGGAGAGCGGGGGTTGGCAGCAGTCTATCCCTATTATTCCCTCGTTGGTTGATGACAACAAAATCTATTCGCTTTCTCGCTCTAACTGTGTTCATCTGTTTGTGATGAGCTAACTTTTTTGAACAGGATATTACAAGTGTAGCAGCGGGAGTTAAAGGATATTTCGGTTCCATCATCAAAATGTAAATAGAAATTTAATTCTATTTGCAAAGCAACTGCATTGGAATGTGTTTTTTGTTTGTTCTTATTAACTCTCTATGTATACGCTCTGAGTTTATTGAAAGGATATGCTAAATCGTTGTGTTATTACAGTAGTTGAGTAATAAAGACATTAAGGATATCCCAAGAGTTTTGTTTGTCTAAAGTTGAAATTGTTATGTAACTTAAGGGGAGATTTTAAATATATCTAAGATAGTAGTAGTGTTTGTAGTTAAATTTGATAAGTATACAAAAACTGAAGCGGTCAGTTAAAAAGCTTTAATAATCCCATCCCGTTTAGAATTATGGAAAAATTAACTTGAAATAATTCATAAGAAAATGCGCACAACAGTTTATCTTGAGCAAATTTAATATTTTCAAAATTTAACCTAAACTTAAGCAGCAAAATTTAAGAATGAAAAAGTGCTTACCAGATAATCGTTTGTCTTTTCATGTCGCTTAAAGTGCACCGCGGCAGCAAAGCTGGTTAGACAGACATGGAATGTCTCAGGCTTAGATTAAATTAAATTTACATTATGCTGAAGATAAAGGCGTTTGACGTAGCCTCTAGCTTGTTTTCACAACAATCCGTCTACTCTTTTGCAACTCAAGCTAAATAACTTTTTTTTTGTTTGATTTTTTTTTTCATAAAATTTATAAGTTTTTGTCGCTTTTTCTTTTGTTCTTGGCATTGAAAAAGGAAGTACTTGAGCAAAAAGTGAAATTTAAGAGTTTGTAATTTTTTCTATAAAAAATGTGAGAAATTTTATATGTTTTCAAGTATCCTTAAGACAATTTCTTGTAAATTGTATTTAACGTTGTTTTTCTTTTTTGCTAAGCTGTTTATTTTTTATGAGCTTAGCTACTTTATATATCTGAAAAAAAGAGTTAAAGCTTATTGCTTTGTAGCATTTATACATTTTATAATTGGTTAGTTTTAACCTAGGAGTTGATCAGTTAACCCAAAAACAAGAATTTTGATTGCAAATATATATTAAGGGTTAATATTATATAAAAATAAATTATTTCTATAAATGTTGAATATAGAAATTTCTCATTTTTGCTACATTATCAGCAAGCTAAAACGGAATACATATTTTCCAATTACGATTAAAGAAAATTGGAATTTTGAGAAAATTTTTACAATTCCAGAACAACAAGAATCAATTGTTTTGTCGGTTCAATTCAAGGAATAGACAAAATTTGGACTTGCAAATTATATCCACATTCGAAAAATTATAACCACATTCGAAATTTGGAAACAGTTTGTCAATATCTTGGCAAAAGTTGTAGTTCTATAATCGACTCAATTCTGGAAATAAAAATTTGTTATAACAAAATTTGTATTTTATTCTAATAACATTTAAATTCTATTCAGACAAATTTTTGCAAAAAATATGCACTAAGGTTTCTCACAGCTTAATGTATCACATTTTGTTTACACTTTCCGGAAAAAGTTAAAAAGTCATTGAAGAGAGACTCTAGTTGATACTGGAAAATTTAAATTCAGTTTTTATCTTTGTGCGTCGATGTTTCACCTATCATCGTCAAATGGTGTAAGTGTTTTTTTGTTTACTTTGAAAATAAGTGTTATACGCTTTTCAATTTCTTAAGGTATAAAGTCCTTTACTACACTCCATGGGAACATTTTGTATCAAAAATACTGACATAAATTTATTACACCAATCGATTTTTTATTCATATTTGAATAAGTATTAGTTAGATTCATATTTGAATAAGTATTAGTTAGATTCTTAAGTTTTAAGACTTTTCCAACAGTTTTCATTAAACAAGTGAGGCAAAATTATATGTGTTGTGTGATCATAACTTTAATTTAAAATATGAGAAAATATGACATAATTTTAAAACCACAAACAGCAATGATAAACTTTTATCAACCAAATACTTAAAATCGCAAAGTTAAGACTGCATGGAATGAAAAAAACAGTTAAATGGAACAGCACGAGAAAAACAGAAAAAAAAAACACTTACAGAGATTTCTAGCACTCATAACTCTTAAATAAGAAATAAAATTTTTAATTACGCAATTTCAATTGGACATTAGCAGAAAGTTTTTGCTGTGGAGCGCTTTTTAAATCCTTAAAGCCAGACGCATTCACAAAAGCCGTATTTAAGAGTGTCACTTAAAAATTTAAAACACAATATATAATATTCATCAGATAGTACAGGGTGTTTTTTTTAGAGGTATAGAGCTTCGAATTGAAATAAAACACAAGAAAATCGTTTTAATGTCCATCAATTTGGCTTTATTGGAAGGATAATTTTATGCCATTAATGTTTAAATATGATTTCGGGCATGTGGCCGCCGCGGCTGGCTCGAATAAAGCCAATTCTACAGGTCCAATTTTGAACCACTTTTTCGAGCATATGGGGCCGTATGTCGGCAATAACGCCACGAATGTTGGCTTTCAAGTCCCCTAACGTTTCTGGTTTGTTGGCGTAGACGAACGACTTCACATATCCCCAAAGAAAATAATCCAATGGTGTCAAATCACACGATCTTGGTGGCCAATTGACAGGTCCATTCCGCGAAATTATGCGCTCATCGAATGTTTCCTTCAATAAATTGATTGTGACGTGCGCTGTGTGGCATGTAGCGCCGTCTTGTTGGAACCACAACTCATCCACATTCATGCCATCCAATTTGGGAACAAAATAGTCGGTTATCATGGCTCTATACCGGTCTCCATTAACGGTAACTGACTCTCCAGCATTATTTCGAAAGAAGTATGGCCCAATGACTCCACCAGCCCATAGAGCACACCAAACAGTCAGTTTTTGTGGATGTAATGGCGTCTCAAGGGTCTCATGTGGATTCTCTTCACTCCAAATGCGGCAATTTTGCTTGTCGACGTAGCCATTCAACCAAAAATGAGCCTCATCACTGAACAAAATTTTGCGATGAAAATCAGCATCGAGATCAATCTCATTTTCGGCCCATACACCAAAATCACGACGCATTGCATGGTCTCGCGGCTTTAATTCTTGCACAAGCTGGATCTTGTAAGGTCGCAAGCCAAGATCTTTGCGCAAATTCTTCCATAAAGTTGATGGACAAAGCTCCAATTGCTGTGCACGGTGGCGAATCGATTCATTCGGGTCCTCTTCAACATTTTGCTCTACAGCGGCAATTGTTTCTTCGTCAACCTGTTCATGATGAAATGGCAAACCAAACTGAACGTAAATGACATTAGAGTTGCCAGATTTGACCATAAAATGCCAGTCTTATCTCTATTCGAAGAACAAACCTCTAAAAAAACACCCAGTAGATAGTGCAACAGCAAGTCTTGAAGAAAATCAATTTAAGTTGAGAATAAATGCACTAGAAAAGTAAAGTAAATCCATCAAATGAATAGACGCAATGCAAAAAAAGTAAAAACGATTTGAGCTTAATTTTAACTCGAGCAGAACTCTTGGTAATGCAGCTATTTAATTAATAAGCGCTGCGGCAAGAACATAGCACAAAAAAAAGAAGAGATATATTAGCGTTTACAAATACTGTGAAAGGTACCTGATCATATGTAACTATATCGAGAACTTTATAATTTTGTCTTACAGTCTAAGACACGCCTCTTCATTAATTGCAACAAATCTTAATAACTGGTAGACAAACTTATGTATTTGTTATTACCATAACTCATGCCGTTCCAATATAGGTCAAAAAGCTATTAAATCGGAGCCCCATAGGACTTCGAACCGGTCACTTCTATCGTAACAAAATTCACGCATCTAACGAAATTGAGTGTTAAATATTCTTAAACCATAGTTAAATTTGGCTACACTTAAAATTTGGTTTGCTTAAAAAGTTTTACCTTGCTTTCTATAAATGAAACATAACATTTACAAATTTACTAAATACAAAAAACCCAATACGTGGCAACGTTCTGCTAAGTGTCGAATTTTAAATGCTTCTTCCATTTTGCAAAAAATGTCTAGCGTGAGTATGTCTGATACCAGAAAATAGTCTGCTACTAGAAGATAGATTCAACATTTCATTTTAAAGTCAGGTCGTAGCGAAAAGTTGTGGACTGCAATGTGGATAAGAATGGCAGAAAAATTTAAATAACATTTTTGGAGCAAATTTAATGAAATTTATAAGCCATAAGCAGAGTTATGGCAAATTGAAAATTAAAAATATAAAAACCGGAACCTCAAAATGAAGAAATATTACAACAGAATTTTTTTTTATCGATTCAGTTAATAATAAGATAGTGTCGCGTTGTTAAGTCTGAAAATAAAGTTCCCCAGAAAAGAAATTGCACTCTAACATTTATAGCCAAACTTACGTACACCATCAAATGACAAAATAAATTACTCAATAAAATTTTGCTGAAATTCACACAATTTACGTCATTTTACAGTTGTTCACGCGCCATTGAATGGCATCAAACCAAAACAAAAAAGACAGCAAACCAACAAATATTAAAGTGAAACAAGATGAAACACAAATTTTAAGTCAATAAAACACAATTCACTTTTCACGTTTTCTGTTCAAAAAGCAGGCGAAAAAAAAAATTAAATTTGAAACGTTTAAAAAAAAAAAAAAAAAAAATTTGGAACAGCAACAGGACATAGTAAAGATTTGTTTTCAACAAAATGTCCTTTAATGATAGCATCGTAATTTCGTTTGACAGCGCGCAGCGCAAAGACTTTGATTTTTCACCATTTTTATTGTCGGTTTGTAGTTCGAAAACAATCAGCAATAAGTTTGATTCAGCACGCTTCCTTAATGCAATTGAAAAAGTCGTCCTGCAGAATATTTTGCAGAAGAGTGTCGATTTTTTATCTTATTTTTATTGTTGTATTTTTTTTTAGATTATTTTTTTTTATGTTACTTTTACTTTAGCTTATACGTACTCTACAAAATGTTGTGTTTTGTCTAACTTTGCTTTGAAGTTTGCTTTCAGTATCACTGGTGTATCCTACATGGTGAATATTTTTCCCGACGCGAGAAGTTTATAGCAAAAATTAAATAGTTTGGTTACTATATATTATTTTTAATAATCGACTATTTTTTGAATGTTTTTGCTGACAGTCAGTGAAAACAAAGTACTTACTTCCTTTTTTTTTGGGGGGGTTCCTTAAAACAAGCGCTTCTATATCATCACGATGCTTTACTAATGTTTTAAAGGTATTTTAATATTTTGGAAAATTTTTATTTTAAACATTAAGAATATTCTTTTATTTATTCCGCATAGCTTTTTTCCGTATACGTTTTTAATTCATTTTGCCTCTTCCAATCGAGATGACGATTTATTTTTGTTCTATTTACGACTGTTCTTTATAGCAGCAGTTTTTTTATGTTGTGTGTGCTGCATCCTTTTCCATAAGACTTGCGGTTTTTTGCTTGTGCAAAATAACTGCAACAACTGATGTCCTACTATTTATTTTTTTAAATATTTTGTCAATGGCAAAAAAGCATGAGGTTAGTAACGAACAAAAAAAAAAAAAAAAAGTCTCCAAGTGTCGTCGTAGGATTAAGTTGTAAGTTGAAGGCTGCTGCAACAAGGCGTTGTTTTCATTAATTTTTTTTTTTGGGTCAGAGTACTTAATGCGGTTTACAGATGCTGTTTTCATCTCATTAGGACATTTCATTTTGCTTTATTTCATTAGTTTGAGTGGATTTTTGGTTTCTATTTAGTTTTGCTTTATTTTCAAACAAGCAGACTTTAATTTTATTTGTTTGTTTGAAATGGTAGTTCCTCTTTAGATATATACTTTTGATCAAATATCCAGAATAAAGGTTTCTATAAACACTACCAGCTGAAAGGTGTCATATTTTTTATTTTTTTTAGTTAGCAGTATTTACCCCTAGAATGATGTGAAGTTTGAGCGTGATTTCTTTAATATCGTGAAAAATGATTGGAAACTTTTTTAGAGATATTATGCCGACCATATCGAAGAAAAGTTTCGATTAAAACATACATATTAAAAGATTGTTTGACTGTCGAATAAAGTTTGTTCTGTTTTTAAAATTGCAGTTTTTGTTGTAAGTGGCTCTTGCTTTTAAAATTTTACCCATCTATGACTTAGAGCTCTTCAGAGGGACTTTAGATAAGCTCATTCTGACTTATTACACATAAAAATAAATTTTCATCGTATTTTGAATGAAAAGTTTAAACAATTGACACGCTTCGACGCTTTACCAGCAAAATATTTAGCTTTTATTACCAGGGAATGAGTTCTTTTTTCAGTGTGCCAATATTTTGATTACTCTATTCAATACTGAAAACAAGCTTGATATAAAATTCTATCGAAACTTAATTAGTTTTTTCATATTAAGTTGTACATAGCTACCAATACTGATAAGGCAATATTAGCTGACACCTTTGTTAATGTATTCAGTTCTGTATTTCATGTGTAATTTTTGAATTACTTTGCACAAGTATTACCGTATTATCCATCAACTTAAAAATAACATTAGCCGTGTTTTATTCCGAAAATATTTGAACCACCATTTTTTGAAACCAAAAATGCAGTTAGCCTTATTGATAAGTTAGTTAATAGCCCTGATTTATTCGCTTTGGTTAAGCCTAAAAGTGAATAAAACGCATAAGTCTAACCTTTTACAATTCTGCATTTGACCAATAGGTGGCATGACAGTGTTTGACAGAAATTCTATTTTAAAATCAGAGCCGGGTCTATGGTTGTGTAGTTGAACGGGGCCTAGCATGGTAAGGGGCGTCACGTATGAGTACATAGTTCTTTTTTTTTTGAAACTCTTGCTATCAAAGATTTTAAACTGTTTAAGTAGTGTCGCAGACGCTAATACCAAAGGTTTTCTGTTGTTTCATCACTGTTTTTTTTGTTTTTATGTGTTTCAATTTTAATATTTGGGCCTAGCACTGACTGGGTGTCCAAGGCCTCGCGTGACCTAAGAACGCTTCTTCAAAATTCCAGCAAAGTTGCCATATATTTTTGATTATTTTAGGTTTGTGTCTATGATGCTTCAAAATTTAGCAAAGACAAAAAAAGTTGAATCAATTGAACTAAAAATTGAGCTGGTTCACACATTTGTATAATATTTTGGTTTAACCAAACCCAATAAAATACGGCTATTCATATAATTTTTCTTCTCTTATGTTTTCTTATTTATTTTTAGATTTCGTTAAGCAAAACTTTAAGTATTGCTTATTTCTTTCTACGAAATGCGTAAAATTCTATGAATTATGAAATTTCATGCTGAGGGAGGTCATGTTTTGAGTGATCACTCACACGCATTGTCATATCGCTGCTTTCTACTTACAAATTGGTAACATTTCCAAATGCAAACAAAAATTATACACCGTATATCAAAATATATACAATATTCAAATAAACCCCTATTAAAATGATATGATATTTTATAAGATTAAAAAAAAAAACATAATCTAAATAGAAAATACCTAATGCAGCAAGAAATCATTTGTTGCATCAAAATGCCATCGTTATGCAACAGGACGTGCAGGACAATGCGCAACACAAGAAACCTAAATAACAGCCATTAAGTAAAAATAAAATCTGCCTTAACGCATGAATGAATTTGAGTGCGATACAACAATGACAAAAGCTTTTGAGCCAAATGCTAGAAAAGCTTAGAGCAGCTTGCAAAGCAATAAAGTGGACTTAAGCAAAGTGAAGGAAAACATAAAGCAAAAATAATGTGAAATAAATAAAAGCAAAAGAGAACTAAAACCAAAATGGAAAAAAGTTTAAAGTGCGGCAATGGAGCAACTAAAATACTGCTATTGCTGCCACTGCATGCCACATGCATTAAAAGATTCATAGCCATGGAGCTGCATATGTTAAGCCACTAATGTGTGGAATTGTGACAGTGCTCTTTCTTATTTCTTTCTGTTGCTTTCCAGCCAAGAATATTTTTATTCTTGGCACTGCCAAGTTAAATACAAAAAATGAAAAAAAATCTGAATCTTTTTGACGCCATTTGCAGCGCTGTAAAATAGTGCTATTTTCTGTGATGGCGCTAAGTACTTAATCGCAGTCTAGTTGATTAAAAGGTAGCATTTCAAATTAATTGGCTGAGTTAAAGTTCTTAAGTCAACTCTCATTAGCGTATATTTAGTCGCGATAATTGCCAGTAGGATCCATGTTATTCAAAATATTGCATGTCAACTTTCACAACTCTGACTTTGCTCTGTATTTTACATATTCTCACAAGTGCAGACTAAGTTTGTCGATAAGAAAGTCCCTAACACAGAAGATGTTTTCCACAAACTATGAAAACAACAACAGTGGCACCAACACCACATTATAATAAAAACAAGCAAAACTGCTCATATTATTAAGGGCCAATTTCTTGTTGTTGTTTATTTATTTTTTTGCTAACGTTTGCCAAAAGTTTGTTTCAAATGCGTTTGTTGTTTGCAAGGATCTTAGCAGCACTACAGTTGATGTAACTTATGTTGCGAATGCCACAAGAAATAAGCTGAATTTTTGGGGTTTTCTTTAACATTTATGTCTCCATTGCAACTGCTGCTGTTGGCAGGATACGTAAGAGTTTAGCTGTTAATGAAAAATTGCTACTTATTTCTTGTGAAAGCCCAAAATCGTAAATTTCTGCTATTTGTTTTAAACGTGCACATTTGGATACTTTTGAATAGACGTTGTTAAAATAATGTAGAGCTAGGATCATTTTTAAGTGCAACTTTAGTTTTTGTTTAAGAAAAAACAAAAATATAAAAACATATTGCACACATTTAGATAAAGAGGCACAACTCAAAATTTGTCATTTTCGAGTTTATTTGTTAAAACTGTTCATCATGCACATATCTATCAGCACAAAAAAGATTAGTTAATTTTTTGCTGTACTTTGATGTCAAAAAACTATTATGTCTCTCTTCATGTTGCAATAGATATGGCCACAATATGCAGAAGTGTCCTATTTTTAGTGTCGGAGAGTTCAAGCTGTTGTGATCGCGACGTGGTTTCCAACCATATTCTGTTGGTACCTTAAACCAGACCTTGAAACTTTTATACTTTTATTCAAAAAGTTTTCAAAATAAAAGTTTCTTAAAACTTTTTTGTTATAAAAGTTTTTATAAACTTTCTTCAAAAACTTTTATTGAATAAAAGTTTTTCCAAAAAACTTTTTCAAAAAGTTTTTACATAAAAGTTTTTTCAAAAAACTTTTATGAAAAATTTTTTCATAAGAGTTTTTCTGAAAAACTTTTAAAAAAAACTTTTATTAATAAAAGTTTTTTTTAAAAGTTTTTTTTACTTTTATTAATAAAAGTTTTTTTTAAAAGTTTTTTTTAACTTATATTTTTAACAGTCACATGCAAAGAGTTTTTTTTGACTTTTATTTTTCAGAAGGCGAAAATAAAAGTTTTTTTTGTATGAAAGAACGAGGAAAATCCAAAAATAATATCTTGGATCACTAAGCAAAAAATTTCAAAGGAGAAAACTTAGGATTATTGATAATGAAGTCCAAAGGAAAATACTTAAGATGTTTCTGAAAAGAAAGAAATTTATGATAATTATGCACTTATAATTTTTAGAAAAATTGTGCTTAACGCATCAATGGGAAAAGGCCGAAAATGGATTTTGGGAGTACAGGGGAGGTTCCTGACCCTCCAAAGAGGTGTTTTGGACCCAATTTTCGAAAAAAATTTTACTGCACGAATCGATGGGAAAAGGCCGAAAATGGATTTTGGTAGTGACAAGTGAGGTCCCCGACCCTCCTAAATGGGATTTTTGGACCCATTTTTCGAAAAAAATTTTATTGCACGAATCGATGGGAAAAGGCCGAAAATGGATTTTGGAAGTGACAAGTGAGGTCCCCGACCCTCCTAAATTTCGGCCTTTTCCCATCGATTCGTGCGATAATTTTTTTTCGAAAAATGGGTCCAAAAATCCCATTTAGGAGGGTCGGGGACCTCACTTGTCACTACCAAAATCCATTTTCGGCCTTTTCCCATCGATTCGTGCAGTAAAATTTTTTTCGAAAATTGGGTCCAAAACACCTCTTTGGAGGGTCAGGAACCTCCCCTGTACTCCCAAAATCCGTTTTCGGCCTTTTCCCATTGATGCGTTAAGCACAATTTTTCTAAAAATTATAAGTGCATAATTATCATAAATTTCTTTCTTTTCAGAAACATCTTAAGTATTTTCCTTTGGACTTCATTATCAATAATCCTAAGTTTTCTCCCTTGAAATTTTTTGCTTAGTGATCCAAGATATTATTTTTGGATTTTCCTCGTTCTTTCATACAAAAAAAACTTTTATTTTCGCCTTTTGAAAAATAAAAGTCAAAAAAACTGTTAAAAATATAAGTTAAAAAAAACTTTTAAAAAAACTTTTATTAATAAAAGTCAAAAAAAACTTTTAAAAAAAACTTTTATTAATAAAAGTTTTTTTTAAAAGTTTTTTTTGACTTTTTGAGATAAAAGTTAAAAAAAACTTTTACTTTTATTTTCGGATATAAAAGTTTTAAGGAAACTTTTACTTTTATTTCACAAAAATAAAAGTTTAAAGTTTACTTTTACCTAAAAAAAAACTTTTATAAAAGTTTATTTCAAGCTCTGCCTTCAACTAAATAATTCACACCTTATTTATGAAAAATAGTTTCCAAGCTCAAAACAGATTTTGCTTTTTCTGAAAATTCCAAAGTTTTGAGTTGTGTCCCTTTAACTAAATGTGTGCGATATATGTATGAAAAATATAATTCAAATTTGTTTTGTATGATCGAATTTCTTTTATTCCAAAAATTTGCATTTATTTTTTCGCTCATAAGATTATCTCACTATATGAAATGACAATCTTTTTGTTGCAATTTTGGGATCTTTTTTGTATAAAAACTTTTTCCCTGACTTATCAAGCATCTTCTCCATTTGATTTTCATGTGAAAAAAAAAACAAAATTCCATGAATTTATATAAACTTCACTCGAAGATTAAATATAGAACATGCCTGTATCTGTGATGGCATTTAAGTTTTGTGAAAATGTACAAAATCGAGACATTGAAGAGTAATTTTTAGACGTTGAATGTACTTTTTTTGGTGAAGGACTCCAAAATTGGCAAAAATTGTAAAAAACGGACATCAAATTTTTTTTCGTATCTTTCAGCAAGGTTTTTTTGCACTTACTTCAATTTACTTAAATTTACAAAAATTTTCTCAGATTTACTAAAATAAGACACAATTAATTATTATAAATAGTTCAAGAAGCAAATATGTACTAAGAATTCGTTTATTGTACCGAATATACTAAAAATTTGTCGAATCTACTGACGAATATTTTCCTCAACATAAATGTAGCCTTTTGAGCAAAATTGTCCTTTTCATTTTGCTTCAAGAAAAATTGCATAAAAGCTTACATAATCGAGTTAAAGCATAATCTTTAAAAGTTTGATTTAAAAAAAAAAAACATTCGAAAACAAGGGTCAACTAGGGTGAGTTATAAGAAAGACTTTTTTTTATAAAAAATAGTTTTTACTTGGCTACAGTTTGAATATTGTGGTTTTTTTTTTCTGCTTGAAGAACCATTTGAACAAGAGTCTGGCTTATGATAAGTTTGAGAAACTAAGAGTATTAAACTTAAATGCTTGGCTAATTCACGTGCATGGGATTATTTATCCTGAGGCGAAAAGTATTAGTTTTATTCGTGTTATATAAGTATTTGATAAATTTTGATACGTTTCGATTTTTTTCAGTATTAATAAAATTAAATTTACGATATTGTGCAATACCTTCAAATGACATTCGACACTTTGATACTTTGGATAGTTCGATAACATTCTATGCTTTAATCGATGGCTCCGTTTCCCTTTGATATGAAAAATCTAATTGATTTTGAAATCTTATTAATACTTATCAGGCTATTTGATACTTTTTGTTCTTTATCCTATCACTCGATCTCTTGCAATACTTCTCTTCTTTATTCGATACTTTTGGTTTTTATGAAGCTCAACGAAACTTTACGATGATCTATATTTTTGAATTTTATTGACTTTTTTAATACCTCTTTTAAGTATCTCATGAGCTAATGTAGATCCCACTTCGAAATTTTAATTTCTTATTATTTTTCGTGTTCACTAAAGATTTTTAAACAACACTATACAGCTGTCTAGGATTTTTTCAAGTTATATAATAAAACCCTCAAATATGTTAACGGCAATTTGTCTCAGACTGAAAGTTTTGTATTCACTAAAGTCGCTATTACTCACTCATCATGTAAATATTAGCCCCTACTGAAGTCTCGCACTTCATGTTTTAAATGATTTTTATTGTAAATATAGTACAGTCTTACAATAAAATATCTCCTTTCGAAACCTTGGCCAATACATTTTTCGTTCCCTCAAGGACACAATTACGAGTATAACTTAACATTTATTGCTTAAATGTTTTCTGTTCTTCTGCATCCCATCTACTCGAAATTTCTACATTTCGCTACAACAGATTTTCTGTTCTTAGCTTTTTAATGCCGCAATCACAACCCATTAATTTTACGCCATTAATTTGTCTTTTTCTTTCTTATTCTTTGCCATGCTATGCTTTCATTCATTTGTTGCCATAGTATTTGCTGTAGTAATTTTATTGTTGGTATTGTAATCGTAAATGTTGTTTTTGCATCATCGTATATTTGTTATTGTTCAAGTATTGCACTAAACTCCCTTCATGTTCCTTGTTCAGCAGAATTTTCTCATTAACATCTCAAGTTGAAAATTGCCAAAATCTTTAGCAAATCAACTTAACGGCTGCTTCAAATTTCGCTTCCATTCATTTGAATTTCGTTTTTCATTCATTTTACTTGAATTCAAGTGTTACAACATAAATTTCACAATAATATTTACCAAGGAAATTACGCGCTCTTGTCTGTGTTGTGCCGTGTTGTGCTTCGTAGTCGGCAATCTACAATGGTTGGCAGTGCTGTAAGTGAAAAATGGCGCTTTGGTGTTGTGCTGCTGCTGCTGCTGCTGCCGCTATGGTTGCACGTCCTATTTGAGAAGTCAAAATTTACGGGGCTGCATTAAATGCGCTTTAATTTGTGTGGCTTACTATTGTTAAGAGTTGATTTTTAATGAGCAGTGGAGTCATGGACACCGAAACAGTTTGTCTGTATACAACATTTGTTTATATACAAAATTGTTAATTTTAAATTAATTGTTAGAATTGGAAGATATTTTTGCTCAAATTGAGCTTCTCTGTTTTGTAATTTACAAATAGTGATTCCTTATTATGTCTTTAGTTTAATTGTTTCTAGACACTTATCATTTTGAAGATACTGTTTTTGAATAAAATGGTTTTGATAATAATATCTATGAGCAAAAAATTGATTATACGAAACTTATATCACATATTTGTTACTGTTTAGTTCATTTGCTTCCGAACCTTTCCATACCAAGCTATTCTGGTAAACATGCTGGGCATCTGACAAAAATAGCAACATTCACTCTTACTTCTGATCAAAACTGCCGCTCTGCGCTTATAGCTATTCTTGTCCAAACTACTTTGGCCACTACTTTGATCTCTAAAGAACAATAATAAGACAAGCAGCGACTTTTACCATCGGAGCTAAGCAGCTCCTATATTGAAAACTACAGTAAATTTGTATTCTGCGCAAGCTGTTGGAATCACGGCAACTAAGCAAGAATGATAGAAAATGAGGAAAATCATTGCGCATCTCGCCATGTTTTTATGTCGAAACTAAACAAATAAAAAAAGCATTTCCTTGACTTTTATTCATTTAAAGCTGCTGTTTAACAAAATAACAGAAAACTTAATGATTTTTTTTATTGGCAGTCATTCTGAAAACTATTTTTGTTTGAAATGTTATTTAATTTATACGTTCCATTCGTATAAATACTTCAAATTTTCGACATGATAACGATTTTTTTTTAAATATTTTCAATACTACCCTTTAAACAATTTTGTGAGCGTTCAGATTTTGTGAGTCTGAAATGATTCATATTTTTGATAAAAATATGAGCCGAAAACTAGTTGCTAGGCACGTATTATTTTGAGTCTTTTCAGACTCCATTATGTTTCATAAATTCTGAACTTTAAACACGCTGACACTATGACTCTTTTCTGACTCTGATTTGTTTCATAAATTCTGAAACGAAATTTGATTTGAAACTGTTACTATAGTAGCAATTTATTTAAATAAATAAACTAATAAATAAAACAAAAATGAAAATAAAATATTATTTCGTATGTGGAATTAATAAATGTAAGTAAGTTCCAATTGGATATATTTAAATTTATAAATTAAATAATAAATCTTTTTTTATAGTGGTGAAAGTGCAATGGTGCTAAGTACATGAGTATCTGGGTGCAAAAGTGAATTGTCCGTTCCCGGTTTTAGTGTACCCTACTCCTTACTCTAATTGATGTGATTTTTGATGACTGATACGAAAGAATCTGTAAAAAAGGTGACAAAAACTAAGGTTATTTTATTAATTCTTAAACGCCAGTTTAAAATTTGAACTTCTTTTTAAGATATTTTTCCAACAGCATGTTGTAAAGACCTTCCACTCTCCTATACATGGCCCTGATATGATGGACATTCGCTGCACGCCATCTTATTCTTGGGAGTCTAAAGCCTCAGAAAAAGTTAAGCATCCCTATGGAGAAGATCATATTGTGTGTTACCAGCAGCCTTTACTATTAAGTGGTTCTATTTTAAGTCCAGAAATATATTTGAGCCTCAAGTTATTGCACTCAGAAATTTTTGATGGCGATCGACTCTGTTTTCTTGGAATTTTATATATTTATAATATACTTAGCATCTTGTTTGAAAGATAATTTTTAGAGCTACAACTTCTGTTTTCAAATTATGTCTCTCACTTTTACTGTTAAGCTACCAATTGTCAAGATACACTGAGCTGATTTTAATAAAACATAATAATAGACAATTGTCTTTCGAAATGAAAAGAATTTGTTTAATGGAAGTTTGTTTTATTGAAGGTCGTAAAAACTCAGAGTTATGAGTCACATATGTGTCCGAAAAGAGTCAAAATATTGATATTTTAGGCTCAGAATAGTTTTACATTTCAGACTCTAATATGAGTCTAAATTTTGACTCGTAAAACTTTTAATTATGTGTCACATATGTCTCCGAAAAGATTCACAACATTTATTCTTCTGACTCAGAATAGTTCCATATTTCAGACTCTGATATGAGTCTAATTTTTGACTCATATTTGTGTGCCCTTCTAAGAAGGGAAATACACACATTTCTGACACATTTCTCAATTTACTTTAAATTGCAGTTTTATTTAATTTAATTTTCATACATTTTTTAAATAAAATAAAAAAATTTTAAATCTAAAACGATTTAAAATTATCTAAAAATTTTTTGTCCTTTTAAGAATCGAAGATTGACATATAAGTGATTTTCAAACCCAATGTAATTTCATATCACTCATACGACATGTTGTACAAATTGGAAAAACAAGCAACAGTAACATATTGTAAGCATATGTATCCTAAGCTGAAATTTTCTTAAATCATAACGACAAATTATATGGCAGATTCTGGAAGAACAATTTATTTGCTATGAATTTTATTTTATAACAATTTATTTGTTACGTTGCACTCGACACAAAAACTTAATGCAAAAAATGAAATCGGGATGCTAAAAATATTGCGCAAAAATTGCAGAAAAATAAATTGAAATGCAATTTTTATGGAACACTGAAATGCTAACGCAGGGAAACAAAGCAAGCAACTCCAATGTTTTTCTGTTGCTGCTGCAGTTGTCATTGTAATGGTTTGCGGTCTTTTTGTTATTGTTGTTGCTGTACTCTTTGTTGCAGTGACTGCGGTTCAAAGGAATGCAACATCACCGATTTTCTGCTGCGTTATACATAGAAGCACAACAGAAAAATAACAACCAAAAATTTGAAGTAAACAAATTTAAATATAAAAAGTCACAAGAAAAAGGAAACATAAGAGAGGAAAATAACAATGTCAGTTCTGTGCTGAGTGCTGACTTAAGTTAAATTTAAATTTTTGTATCACATAAAAAAGTTTTGAAATTCTTAAGTGCAAAAAATTCATTTAATTTTATAAAAATCTTCTAGAACTGATGTAGTTACGTACATTATGAACAGTTTTACCATCTTTCTCTCAATATGAAAAAACGTATACGGCTCGGTGGCAAAATAAAAAAAAATTATAATTCCACAAGCTTAAGGTTATAAATCGAAATAGATTATGTTCCATTAGCATTAACTTGTCGGCACTGCTACGCATATGCATGAGTATATGTGTGTTTGTATATGTCTTAACGCATTCATGTATGCCATGCATAATTGCATTTGTGTGCACAAAGTTAGCTTTGATTTGAGTTTTTGGGCAAAATCAGCATAGCAAAAATACAAAACTTAATAATAACAAACTAAATGAAAACGTTTGGCGGTGTTGCCAAATGTGAGAAAAAAGAAGTGGTTGCAAATTTCATGAGCAAAAATTGCATGGTCAATTCCAGTTAATTGGATGGCAAGCAAAAACCAAGTAAGAAAAATTGCAAATAAAAAATAAGGAAAATATGCAGAAAAATGGTGTAAAAAATGGCGCAACACTTAAGGCAGTGTTGCATGTGTGTGCGGTGAACTCTGATTGAGTGAACGAACGAATGTACGTATGAATGAAGGCGCATTGGAAAAAAGTTTCACTTCATTAATTGAGTTGGAAAACTGAAATTTTAGCTTACATGCATGTATGAGTAACTGCTTATATGAGTGTATGAAAGTTTTTGCAATTGAATGTGTGTCTGTGTAGAATCGAATTTTCCCTTTAACTAACTTACCTCGACAGGGGAGAAGCAAAAAATTGGCTTTATAAAAAAAAGTATTTTTTCATGTGGCAAAACTGCAAAATCGGTGCTGTTAACTCTATGCAATTATATTTTTCTGCTTTTAGATTTCCAACCATATGATGTTTTTGCTTTCATTATTTTTAGATGATTGCACATTTGCTGCCATACCACGCCCATAGCGTTAAATTGAAGGGAAACAAAATCGTTGAAGTGACAGCGAAACTTTTTGTTTTATATGAACTTTTTTCATAACACTTTCCTACTGACATTTTGAGAAAAAAAAAACTGATGTAACACCCTGTTGTTCAAGTGTGTGTGAAATTGCGTATATTGTAAATGCAATGAGCAGGACAGAAGTGGTAGAAATGTTTTGTGAATTTTTTATTTATTGGTTTTGTTAATCTGCAATTCACAGTCCAATAGAATTTGAAAGGAAACTTGACCTCAAATCGTGATTAGAGATATGTGTAGTTAAACGCAAAATCACTGATTTATTTTTGTTTTTTCTCTTCTTACTTTCATTTGACTAATAGCTTAGAGAAATTGCTAAAAAAAGATATAAATAAATTAAATTTATTTCAAGTGGGATCTTTTGTGCATTTAACACCAAATTTTTGAAATGTTTTACCTTTCCTTGTACTTTAAAGTTTATTTCTTTTGAATTCTCAATAAAAATAGATGTTTTTACTTCACTCTAGAGAAGATCCATTTTTTTTTCAGTCAGTAAATGAAACTTTTTTGCTTTTTATAAGAAAAGTACAAATTGTTTTTACTCTGAAGTTTTTTTATAAAATTGCATAACGGGCATTTCACTCGAAGCGGACAGGGGAAATTGGGTTCATGTTTCCAATTTCAGATATATTTGAATATGTTGTACCTGTATATGTCCTCGATACAGAAACAGAATATTTTTAGCATGGCAACACAGATTTACAAAATATGGGTCTTTGAAAATTTGAGAAATCGTAAGGTGGTACTACTTCAAATACCATTATTCAGCTTAAAAAAAGTTTTGTAAAATGAATTAACTACTGGATTTTATACTTCATTTATTGGCCATTTTAACCTCATAATAAGATTTCAAAAATAAAAAAAAAAATATTTAAACCAGTGTAAAAATATTTTGTCGAGGACATATGCAGATACAACATATTCAAATATATCTGAAATTGGAAACATGAACCCCATTTCCCCCGTCCGCTTCGCTTGCAATGCGCGATAAGTAAGTTAGGACTACTATAAATACTATACTAAACTATTCACAGAAATCTAAGAAGGTGGAGATGGACCAATGATGGCATTTTCGGCACATTTGCATTTTTTTCTGTACACTTGCGCTCTGAGAAATCGCCGTGGGTACATTTGTTACATTTTCAGTACATTTTCAGTACATTTCGACTATTTTTAATTATAACCTTTTTCTTAGAAAACTAACCGCAAAATATTCCTAGAGTAAACTTTGGTAACCATTTTTTTTAGTAAAATGTTAAAATTTTGCTGAATTTTTGTAATCTTCATGAACTTTTTCATGTTCATGTCGAAAAAAGTACATTTGGCTTCTAAAAAGTATGCCAAGTATGGATTTGTCTCGTCAAAATATGTCCCTATGATTAATTTTACGACTTTTTTTTAAATTTAATATAAATGAAAATGTTCCTTTAAATTAAAATAATTTTACTAAAACTCTAAGGCAATTTTTAAGGATTAGAAAAGGTGCGCCGAAGGTTTTGACATCGAGTTCTATGAGGATAATACACCTGCTTGTGCAAAATATAACATACTTTTAATGAACTGATTAATTTGAAATAGAATTGAATCAACTCTTTGAACATTGATATTTTATGCTGAGTTTGTCTTAAAAAGGATTATGAGCTTAAAAAATTATATTACATCTGATGTTGATATGCAATCAACTTTATTATCGAATAATTATTTTTGATTTTAAATCGTACAACAATTTTCCAAAAGAAATTTGTGTTGTGACTTATTTCTTTTTTTTATAATTTTTGTATGACTTTTTGACCGATTTTATATAATCTATCAAATTACTGAGAACATACAAAGTATATGTGAAGACTGCTCAATTCTTCGTACCAATTTTTTTCAGAAATTAAGCAGAAACCGATTATCAACCTCCAGCACTACTTTCGGAAATTCAGATTACAATGAAACTTAGAATTAAGGGTATACAAGCCATAAGCAAAATATTAAACTATACACAAGCAAGTACCAGTAGCACTTGCAATACTTTGAGTGCAGATAAATTATTGCGTTAGAGAAAGTATGGGATATTTTTTTAGACTGTCATAGTTTTGCATTGAAATCTCAAAAAAATGGGTATATGTTAAGACTGGTTTCATTAACCATTTTAATATCATAAAAAACATGATATTCAATGCGGGTTTTGGTGAAAAAATAGCACAATTCTGGTAGCCAATTGACTTTAAAGTTGCAGACATGTGAATTTTGAGTGAATTTTAGATTGAAACTTTATGTAATTTTAGTGAATTTTAAAGAATATTCATTATTTTTTGAAATGACAAAATATACTTAGCATAAATCATTTCCTAGCCGCCACATACTCTTCAAAAACAAAACTCTATGTTATACATATTATTTAAGCAAATGTATGTAGTTTTTATAATCTCAAGAAATAAATCCAATAAGAATATACTAAAAATCCTCTTATAAACGTAGTTGAATACAAATTGCATTCACTACAGCAATTAACAATTTAAGAAAAAAATGTTGCAATTATGCTGTCCTTGCTCGAAGGATAATAAATACAAATTTAATTTGTAAATAAGTTCAAGATCACTTAACACAACTCTTCTTTCCATATTTATTTCAGGTCAATGCCGGTGATACTCAATACTTACGCACCATAGACAATTTAATTGCATCACGCATCAGCCTGAAATTACTATTACAAGGCATTCATTTCACCGGTGCTAATTCAGCTTTGATGAATGTACACGGTGGTGCTATTAGTAATGGCGGTGGTCAAATGATGAATACTGTTGGTCATAGCGGCACAGGACCTGGAAGCTTGGTATTGCGCTGTACTGCACAAATTGATGATTTATATCAAGAATATAAGGAAATGGAATTGGGTACATTACCACGTGATCCAGTGCCGGCAAGAGGTGAGTTTACCAAAGAAAATTCAAATGCGTTAAATAAGCTATGAGCACTACATATCGTATGATTGATTTAAAATTAATTAAAAAATTTTAGATGTTGCTCATACGCTACGTGCTAGCCTCTTGCAATATTTTTTGAATAGGACGATAGAACTTTATCCATATAAATAAAATGATAGCCGTTTTCGATGAACGGGATTCACGCAAACTCTACTGAATCAATTTTGATCAAATTTTTTTAATCATCTTTCCTGGACGCTTGGTCCCAACATAGAACTAAAATTATCACGATATTCCAGTTAAATATCAAAATATTAAAGTTTTAAAATTGCTAAAAAAATTTATTTCACAAATAGAAAGAAGCACGTAAGCATAAAAAATCGTTTAATGGCAAGTTAGTGTGTTAGTTAGTGTGAGTGCGTTTTGTTTTTATATGGCAATGCAATGGAAGAGAATATTCAAATTTTACTCTCGCTCTCATTCTCAATTTGTCAACACAACAACGCGGAATTTGTGAACAATGAAAAAAAAAAAACTACAGTACGTTCACACACAGAAAACACACATGCTGTCCTACATGGCTTGACAACATGTGTAACTGTCAATATTGCTTTGCGTTCACATTTTCGTGCATGCCATCAAACATCAATTGCAGAACAATTTATGAGCGTCCACATCGAAGTGAACTGCATGAAATCCTATTTAAAATGAAAAATGTTCACTAGGATTGACAGTCAGTTCACACAGGTCTTATGGTTTGACAAGCCAGCAGGAAAATCAACAATTTTTATTAGAAAAATCGATCTAAGACTTAAATAGAAAATTTACACGAAGTAGTAGAGAGAGTTGACTTAAAAATAAAAACAATGAAATAAAATATGAGGAGCTTCATTATTAAAGAAATTTTAATATGAACAATTTCATTGTTAAAGTAATTCAGAACTACAAGGAGTATGGGACAAATATACTCCTTAGCTTGTTCTCTAAGCTTATTGTGAAACTGCTTACTTTAAATTTTGGGTAAAGATTCATGCTTGTTTTTTGGAATTTTGTTTTTTTTGTTACTATTTGTTTGGTGACTGCAGTGGAAATACGATTATGATGAAAGTTTCTATATTTGTTTTATCCGCTTTATTATTTTTACTGGCAATTTTGAATTTGAGCGATTTATAATTTTAAACATTCAATCATTAAATTAAGTTGCACAAATTTCTAATTAAAATTTACTTCTTTTAATATATATAACTTTGTCATTACAGTAACGCTCTCCTCCGGCTCCAGCATGAAAAGTTTCTTCAGCTCATACTTTTCATCAGCTGCTGCTCCAGCTGTTGCAGCACCGCATCAACATTCGTTACAGCATTTGCTGCTCATCAGCGTATTGGCAGCATTTGTTGCAGGTGCAACAAATATCCTCGCTGCTGTACAAAAAGTTTGTGCGTACAAAAGTAGCAGCAACAACAGCAGCAGCACAGACAACATTCATTCTCATAATGCGAGTGCAAATTGTTTGCTATCTACAAGATAACTAATTAAATGTGTTAAATTAGGTTAATTATATTTTTATAATAATATTTAAGTAAATCAAGTGAAAATTATTTAATTTAAAATAATATGATGAAAATAAATTAAATGAAAACAACAACTAATAAGGGATAATAAGAGCAAATGAACGCAGTAAAAAAATATATTAAATTTAATAAAATTTTAATTTTTAAATTAATGCAACTTAATTGCGAAAATTTGATTTAAAACCAATATGCATAAAATTAAATAAATTAAAAAACAAATGTGTAAATTATAAAGCAAAGCCAAAAACCAAAAAGCAGAGTCATAAATAAAATAAAATGAACGTTAATTTTAAAATCAAAATTTAATCATGTGTTTTATTTTTTCTAAAAGGAATAATTTAATTTAGCGAAATTGCATTTTCCCCAGGCGTCAAAGTTACTGCAGGCAAGTCAATTGGGTTGTCCGTTTAAAACAATCTATGTTAAGACTATGAAAAACCAAACGATGGTGGGTTTGTTTTCCTTTTTATCCAAATATTCTGCAAATGCACTGAGAGCTATTCATGAGAAATTATTTCGGCCATTTTGATTATTTATTTCAAAGTAATTTTTAAATCGATTTGAATTTTTAAATCGATCTGCACAAAATAATTAAAATTATGTTCAGTTTCCGAAATGCATAAATAATTATTAAGAAAACTTTACTAAACCGGCCTTAGGTATTGAGTAAATAGGGTGTGAACATTTTTAAGACTAATTTTTTTACCTTTCTTGGCAACTTAGGACTGTTGTCCTCTTGAGTTTTTACACGTCTCTATACAAGTTTGCTTGTCACCAAAATCGGATAAAAATGCTGTAGTCGCAGGTTTTTGAAGAAAAAACAACTGTTTATAATACAATTATTTGTTGAATAAAGTACAAGAAGACGATTTAAAAATAAAATTTAATTTTGATTTACAGCGAAATTTTGAAACTCAATTTTGAGACTTTAAATAAAAAAAAACACGTAGCCATTTGAATTGAATTAAGTTCTGCATGAAAAAGGACACAGATTAGGAAAAATATTCACCCCTATCATGAATATATGGAAGAAAACGATTCTCTCGGATTTTTTTTGTTTCTCGAGGGGAGAATTTCGCGATCATAAGTAATTGTGGATTGGAAAACTTCATATCCAGTCAGTGCTGCCAAAATATTTCCAATTACTTCCATTCAGTCTAAAATCACAATGACATTTTTCATATTTGATATTAGCTTATCAGTAATTTTGCATATTTGACATTAGCTTACCTGTCAGCTGAACAATTTTATAATAAAAATCAAGTGCATTTATCTATATCCCAATAAAAGATCACCTAAAATATAGTATAGCTTAGCTTGATAGTTTGCCATCTACTCCTTTTCATGAAGACTTTTGCTGTGTCCGAATTGGATTCCATTTTCTGGACCAATATCAGTAATTGCTCTTTGTTTGTGTTGCTAGATCTTGTAAATATGTTAAAAAAATCTTTTTATCAAATAAAATTACAAAATATTGCTAGCATTGACTCTTTGCTCATTAAATTCCTCGCCAAAAAGTTAGGAAACAAAATTTGCGTGAAACGTCACAAAAATGTTCCCCAAAAAAGTATTGCCGATAACCTTATTTTCCAGGGAACTTGTTCCCATTCCCCAAAAATCTTCCACGATCGCAAAACAGGGGATTGGAGAAAATATCCGAAGGAATGTTTATTTATGATAGGGGTGATTACATTTTTATTCAATGAGTATAATATTCATAAATATAGGGGCCAAGATACTTAAATTTGGGGTGAGCGCAGTAGGTTCTTTAATTATTCGGTTTTCAGTGAACGCCCCTACAATGAAATGTTATACTTAATTTCTTTACGAGTCAGATTTTGATTTACTGCTGGTGTTTCTTGCTGACAGCTTGCACTTGTGGGTCCGTGGTACTTTTATATATTTCTTAAAAATTCCCTTTGTATAAAAAAATTTTAAAGGATTCTTAGCGAAAAGAAGAAGTGAGTACAAGCAACATGATTGATAATAATAAGTCAATGAGTGATTGATTGATTGATAATACTAAGTCATGTTAAAAATTTTTGGTATATTTCGCACCCCATGTCGTTGGCTGTGTTACATTTCCAAACCTCCTTAGGAACGGACTAAGGAGTCTCTAAGAATATATAAGATTTAATGCAATTATTAAGATGATCCAATTGATTCGAGGTTGAATATGGATATCATATTGAATTGGAGAATGTCTTAACCTTCGCTTGTTTGAAAAGTTGTATGTACACATTCACACCTATATCTACCCGGGTAGATACACATTTTTTCCATAATTATTGTATCGAATACTTGAAATTTTTTTAAAAATCAATTGTTTTATAACTGTTTAATGTATTTAAGAGGCGTTAAAAGTTTGAAAGTGAAAAGAAAATGGCGATATATATTTATTAAAGTGGTCTAAAAATGATACGGTGTTTTATGCGGAAAAAATTTAATGAATTCAAGTTAATTTAAAGAATTTTTTGATGAGTTTTAGACCGTATGAGCCCATTATAGGAAATGAACAGTTGTTTGGGTATAGAGGACCAAAGTTACCCAGTATGTGCCCTCCTAGGCAGCCAAGTATGAGAAAAAATTCATAATGTTAGTGATTCCAACACACCCCATTCCTTCAACTGCCGAATTTATACATGAACAATTTGATACACATAAGACGTAAACCAAGATGAAAGAGTCGTTGAAAAGTTCTGGGTGAAATATGACAACTGAGATTATTTTACCCCTTTATCAGTATCTTAATATTTACTCAATTGGAATATGATAATTATTGGTAGTTTTAAAAGCAACAAATGATATTTATCTAAAGCTTTTAACCTAGCCAAAGGACAACTCTGCTCCACCAAGCTTGACTTGACCAAAACTTAACTTTAAGCTCATGTGTTTCTGCCAAGGGTAGAGCCGTTGCTTTGCTATCGACAATGCATTGTGATGAAACTGTAAGTGGAGCCAAACGAAAACCTGACGTAATCCATTGTAACAATACTATAATACTAAGGGCGACATGGATATCATTGATAAGATGTTGAATCAATATTCTACTTGTGAGGAAGAAAGTCGGCACTCGTTTTCTTCCTCAAAACAAAGGCATCAAGGCGGGTGACTGACGCGTCGCCGCATCACATTATACTCAGACTTACGTTACATTTTTCTTATTTTTTATTACTTATTGGTGAAAATCCCTATTTATTTTCAATTATTGTAAGTTACAAGTGGAAAAATTTAACTAAATGAATTTTATACAATATATTTTAAGTAATCATAAACAAACGCGCATGTGAACAACTAGATATTGAAGTTGGCATAAGGTAGCAAAATCGTAGCTAAGACACTAGGTTAAGTTAGCAAACTATCTGGCACCACCGACCGAGACAGCTGTTGTGACAGATAATAAAGAACCAGCTGATGTAATCGGCACCAGCAAAGGGTTAGGTGTTAAACAAAAATCAGAATTTTAGTCATTCAACTGGGGACCACCAGAGCCAGCAGTCGCAGTTCGCAGCCTACAGTGGTAATATATAATAACTAATCAAATTCTCTTTCCAGCAGTGAGCTAGCTTGACGGTAGTCGTGCATTCGAACACACAAGTGCGGTTTTGGGTTTTCCCGAAGTACTTGTGAGTAAGAACTCCGAGCAATCGTCAAGCCGATAGCATAGCGTAGGAATCGCGTGCGGGGGGTTGTGGTTAGGTTCGAACGCATGAGTGTGTATTTGGGTTTTCCCGAGATGCTCATGTGCTAGAACGCGACAGATTCAGCATCGGTCACAGCGACAGAGATTAGTTTATTTGGCTGTCGGTGGCGTGGTCAACCAATTAAGTGCGCTTTTGGGTTTTCCCGAGGTACTTGGTTGCGAGAGCTCAGCATCGGTCACAGCGGCGGAGAGTAGTTTTTTTATTTTAGGCGGTCGGCGTCGTGTTCAACCAAATAAGTGCGCTTTTGGGTTTTCCCGAGGTACTTGGTTGCGAGAGCTCAGCATCGGTCACAGCGGCGGAGAGTAGTTTTTTGTTTAGGCGGTCGGCGACGTGTTCAACCAAATAAGTGCGCTTTTGGGTTTCCCCGAGGTACTTAGTTGCGAGAACTCAACATCGGCCACAGCGGCAGAGTTTAGTTTTTTTAGTCTGGCGGTTGCTGACGCGTTCAACCAAACAAATACGCTTTCGGGTCTCCCCGAGGTATTTGATTGCGAGAGCTCGGCATCATCGCCCTACCAAAGTGTTATTTTCAAGGCTAGGAGTTCGCGTAAGGGGTAAAGTTAGATCCAAACGCATGAGTATGTTTTTGGGTTTTCCCGAGGTATTCATGCGCTAGAACGTAGTGAGAACAAAGACTAGATGCCAGCAGAAGTCAAGTCAGGCGCATGAGTGAGGAGAAAGGAGAATCCCCGGTTGATGCCAGAGGCGTAACAGGAACATTTCGCAGCGCTAGAGTAGCAATAAGTATTTTTATTATTTACTGAAAATTTAATCCGTTTCTTTCTTAGCTAATTAAGAGTAAAATTGAATTGATAAGAAATAAAATTAATTAAAAAAAAATTGAAAAAAAAAAACTCCGCTCGCGTTTTCGTTAATAAAAGAAAGAAATATTAGCCAACCTGCGAATACAAATTGTCTGTAGCCGAACCTTGGACACCGGCGAGCCAAAACCCCGGCCAGAAGGTTCGTCACAGTGGCGCCCGAGCAGGGACCTTGGCTATATGAGAAACATTTAAATACCAATAAAACGCGGCGGAACGGGTTTTTTCTGTAAAGCGGATAAAAAAAAAATATAAATTTTTGTGTGTAAAATTCAAAATAAAAAATATACCAACCAATACGCAAGTGATCATAAGCAAACGTAGCCCCGTGCACCGGTAGAAAGTTATTTAGCAAGCGGACTCGTTATATATAAAAAAAAAACATTTGAACATAACTTGAAGGAAAAATAAATATCGCTCGGACAGACAGTAAACGGTTTTTTTTTGAAATAGAATAAATAAAGACGAATAACGCCGCAAGTGATTCTGCGCAAACGGTTCCGAAATAAAATAACGGAAAGAAAAAAAAACAAGAACAAATTTCAATATCGCGGAAACAGACAGTGAACTATTTTTTTTTAAAAAAAGGGGTTATATAATAGTAATATTTTTTTTAAAAAAAAAAAAAAAATAATATAGTAAATAGTGCTCGGACAGTGAACTGTTTTTCTTTTGAACATAAATAATTAAATATCGCTCGAATCCACAGCGCAGCGGGGTTTTTAGTAAAGAAATAATTAAACAGATCAACGGGAAAATTTATTACTCCGCGAACAGAACTAATTTAATAAATTTATTCTAATCCTATACAGTGTGTGTAGAAAATAAAAAACCCGCGTACCAAAATGTTAAGCGTCTCGTGGGCACATGGTCTTAAAAAGGAGGAGTTGGTGGCCTATTGTGACGAATTTGGCCTCGAGTCACAGGGTACCCTTGATGATTTACGGAAACGGTTCCGGGCATATCTGGCGGAAGAAGAGCATCCCGAAGAAAGAAAACAGCGGTTGTTAGAACTGCAGACCCGACACAAGCGAGCGCCATCACCAGGCCCAGGGCTGGCAAAAACTAAAAATACGTCCACTGAAGAATTTCAAGTGGCCGAGAGCAAGTCAGAAACTCATGCCGACACGATGCAAGTTCTACAGGGAGCCGTCGGCCATGACCCGATCATAATACAACAACGTGGGCCATATGCTACGTCCCACGGGCACTTGAGCTATAACCCAATGATCATGGAGCAGGTTCGGAAATGGGCCGTTAAATACGACGGGGGCAGAGATCCGCTGATGTTTATTGAGCGGGTAGAAGAGCTGACCCAAGTCTATGGATTAGACATAGATCACCTACCACGAACGATGCCAGAATTATTACGGGATAAAGCCCTAACTTGGTTCCGTAATAATAATCAGCAATGGACCACCTGGACAGCATTTAAGTCGAGTTTCCTGAATTTCTTCTTGCCGCCACGATATTTTGAGACACTTGACGACGAAATCAGGAAAAGATGCCAGCAGCCACGAGAAAAATTTAAAGACTATATCCTGGTTCTACAAACAATGATGCGTCACGCGCGCTATACGGAAACCCAGCAACTCGAGCGTATTTTCCGTAATTCGTTACCAGAATATCAGTGGTACATCAAGCGCAGAGAATTTTCTACCCTAACAGAACTAATCACTTTGACGGAAGAGCTTGAGTGCATTCAGGAGAGAGAGCCTGTACGTCCATCAGCAGCAGCAGCGAGAAACCGCTCTGAGCAGCATCGCTTGATGGAACCAACCAGAGTCGAGCGAATCAACGTCCAAACGGCTTGCTGGCGCTGCGGCCAAGATGGTCACATCGCGAGGGAGTGTCGGGGCCTACAAAGACTGTTCTGCTGGATTTGTGGCAAAGTAGGGGTCCGCACCATAGGTTGCTGTCGTCCACCGGGAAACGAAGAAGGAGGCCGCCCAGAGCTAGGGGGAGGCAGCGCTCCAGGAGATTCCCCCCAGCAACTGTAGATCGCACCGAACTGTACTGCAGGCGAGTTTACGCCAACATTATTGTTGGCGGAAAGGAGGTGTCAGCAACAATCGACACGGGAGCAACGGCGAGTTTCATCCGAGAAGCATTTGTAAACTTAATCGGTAGCAGAGCAACGCGAGTGGCATATGAAGGCGAGGTCATATTGGCGGATGGGTCGGCCCGACAATTGAACTATGCGATACAAACAAGAGTTCAATATGGTAACCGCAATGATAATTTCCAATTTATCATCATGCCCGACGCTACGGATGACGTGGTTCTAGGACTCGATTTTCTAACTCAAAGTGGTTTCACGATCACAATGGGAGAAGAATTAATCACCTTGGGAAAAACCGCACCAGCTCAACCCGAAAGAAACATGGTCAGCAACGTCCACCCTACCACAAGTCGATTGACAAACCATTCTCCACAGCAAGCACAAGAAGCCCACAAAAAGTTACAAAAGAATTCGCTACCAGACCCACCATCACACCAACTGAAGCCTCGGCGGTACCGCCAGCGAAAAATTCATCAAAAGTACCAAAGTAGTCTACAGAGATCACATCAGAGTCATAATAAAACACAACAGCAGAGCCAACAATGGAGTCCACTACGAGAAGTAAAATCACCACCATCGGCAGAGCTTCCGGTTTTACCAACGGCAGAGCCCACCACCGTACCAACGGCAGAGCCCACCACCGCAGAGCTTCCGGTCTTACTAACACCAGAGCCCACCACCGCACCAACGGCAGAGCCCCCCACCGTACCAACGGCAGAGCCCACCACCTCACGAACGGAAGAGCCCACCATTGCAGTAACAGCAGAGTCCACAGTGCCATCAGCAGAAAACCCAGTAGAGCCACAGAGTAGTAACGCCCAACAGGTAATTAACAATTTTTTAGCTGAGGAACTCCCAAAATTCGACGGATTACAAGGGGTAACACAAATAACGGCGCACCGCATAGTTATGAGGGACGACCGCCCCGTTAAGCAGAGATACATACCGCGAAATCCTGCTATGCAAGCGCTCATCGACGAAGAAATAAATAAGTTACTAGCCAAAGGATGCATTGAGCCGTCGCATAGCCCATACAGCGCACCCATCGTACTAGTGCGCAAGAAAACAGGCACCTGGCGTCTTTGCATAGACTATCGCCAACTGAACAGCAGATCCGTCCCGGATGCGTATCCGCTACCCCGGATCACACATATTCTAGATAGGCTAAGGAACGCAAAATACGTTAGTAGCCTGGATTTGAAGGACGGCTACTGGCAAATACCGATGGAAGCTGCCAGCAAAGAATTTACGGCATTTACGGTCCCCGGCCGAGGCCTGTTTCAATGGCGGGTCATGCCATTTGGGCTACACTCAGCTCCCGCTACTTTCCAGCGTGCCCTCGACCGAGTCATTGGGGCAGAAATGGAGCCATTTGCGTTCGCCTACCTAGACGATATTGTGGTAACAGGATCAACATTAGAGGAACATCTAGAAAATTTGCGAGAAGTATTGAGACGATTAAGGGCAGCGAATCTCAGGATTAATCCCGAGAAATGCGAATTTTTCAAAACCAGCATCAAATACTTGGGCCACGTCGTCAGTGGAGAAGGAATCCACACAGACCCGGAGAAGGTTGCTGCCATCCGTGACTTAGAGCCTCCACAAAATATTCGTGGGGTAAGGCGGTTTTTAGGAATAGCCTCTTGGTATCGTCGCTTTGTGCCTGAGTTCGCTGCGATAGTCCAACCGCTGACATCACTATTGCGAAAGGGCAAACATTGGAAATGGGGAGAGAGCCAGCAAAAGGCATTCGAGATATTGAAACAGAAACTGACCGAGGCCCCAATATTAGCATGTCCGGATTTCAATCAGACCTTCACATTGCAAACTGACGCCAGCGATGCGGGCCTTGGATCTGTTCTCACCCAAGCCACCGATGAGGGGGAGCGGGTGATCGCTTACGCCAGTCGAAGCTTGAATAACGCCGAGAGAAACTATTCCCCAACCGAAAAGGAATGTTTAGCCATTGTTTGGGGCATCCGAAAAATGAGGCCGTACCTAGAAGGTTATCGATTCATTGTAATCACCGACCATCTCTCCTTAAAATGGCTGAACTCCATAGAAAGCCCCGCAGGACGAATAGCCCGTTGGGCTTTGGAGCTCCAACAATACCAATTTACCATTCAATATCGGAAAGGGAAAAGTAATGTGGTGGCTGACGCATTGTCACGACAGCCTCAAGAGATCTGTCAGATAGCAACTGTAAGCAACAACATTAGCATAGAATGCGCTTGGCTACAGAAGAAAAAGGCGGAAATTCGGAACCAACCAGAGAAGTTTCCAGATTTTGCGGAGGTCGGCGGTCAATTATATCGTCATTTACCAAGCATCCCAGGCGACGAAGATTGCGATCAGTGGAAATTATGTGTTGCTACACCGCTCCGGCAGCGAGTTATGACGGAAAATCACGACAGCCCCAGTGCTGGCCATCTCGGCATCCGCAAAACCATTGCCCGGATAGCCAACCGCTATTATTGGCCGGGCATGTTTCGTGACATAAGTCGCTATGTTAGGCGTTGCGAGTCCTGTCAACAATATAAGGTTAGCCAGCAAGCACCCGCAGGCGAAATGTTGATTACAATCCCAGACGAACCCTGGTCAACAGTGTGCGCCGATTTCATTGGGCCACTTCCGCGGTCAAAACATGGACATACGATGCTGCTGGTGTTTTTTGATCGGTTTTCAAAATGGACCGAATTAGTGCCGCTAAGAAAAGCCACCGCAGACAGCGTAGTGAAAGGTTTCCGCGAAAGAATACTTGCTAGATACGGAATTCCAAAGTGTCTCATCACGGATAATGGTACACAGTTCACTAGCCGAATCGTCAAAGGATACTTACAGCAGATCGGAGTTCAGCATCGCTTTACCGCTCCCTATACGCCGCAAGAAAACCCTACAGAAAGGATGAATCGGACCATAAAGACAATGATAGCCCAATTGGCCAACAATGAACAGAAAACTTGGGACGAGCATCTACCAGAAGTAACGTTAGCCATAAACACTAGCACATCGGAAACAACCGGTTACAGCGCAGCATTCCTTACACAAGGACGCGAGCCACGATTACCTCAGGCGCTTTATGATGAGGTCACACCAGGTACAGGAAGAACCCAAAAAACTCCAGAGTCTCGAGCAATACAATTACAAGAAATATTTGATATCGTGAGGCACAACTTGGCGAAAGCGGCTCAGGATCAAGCGAGACACTATAATCTCAGAAGACGACAATGGAAACCAAAGGTCGGGGAGTCAGTGTTGGTCAGACAACACCCTCTCTCTAAGGCTATCGACAGCTTTGCGGCTAAGCTCGCCCCTAAATACGCCGGGCCCTACACAGTGTTGAGTTTTGTCTCGCCAGTTATACTGAAATTAAAGAAAAGCGGTGACAAAATCATTCGAACGGCTCACCTGAGCGAAATAAAATCTTTCTACTCATAGTCATTTTCTCAAATTCATGTTTTGCTTTCATTACATTGACTTATTTCCCTCTCTTTTGAAATAATAATTAGAACAAGACTAATCTGTAATTTTTCTTCAACAGTCTCAAGGAAAACAACCAAGAGAAACACCGCAGTAAGAAGACAAAAATAGCACACCAGAAACTTCCGAGCTTTGACGAATTCCTTACCCAAATTGGTAAGCCACAGTCACGCTGGCAGAGGGATCCGGTTATCCTGAATCCACCCCAATGACAGAATACGCCCCAGATAGACTGGCGGAAAACAACTTGGGTCAGTTTGACACCGCCATCATCACTAAGCTACGAGCATTCATCAATACGTTACGTACTGGTCTATATTTGAAGCTGTCATGGACAATCGAAGGTCAAAAATTCAATATAAGGGATCCACGAAAATAATACTACCGCCCGGAAAGTAAGAGGGGAGTGTGAGGAAGAAAGTCGGCACTCGTTTTCTTCCTCAAAACAAAGGCATCAAGGCGGGTGACTGACGCGTCGCCGCATCACATTATACTCAGACTTACGTTACATTTTTCTTATTTTTTATTACTTATTGGTGAAAATCCCTATTTATTTTCAATTATTGTAAGTTACAAGTGGAAAAATTTAACTAAATGAATTTTATACAATATATTTTAAGTAATCATAAACAAACGCGCATGTGAACAACTAGATATTGAAGTTGGCATAAGGTAGCAAAATCGTAGCTAAGACACTAGGTTAAGTTAGCAAACTATCTGGCACCACCGACCGAGACAGCTGTTGTGACAGATAATAAAGAACCAGCTGATGTAATCGGCACCAGCAAAGGGTTAGGTGTTAAACAAAAATCAGAATTTTAGTCATTCAACTGGGGACCACCAGAGCCAGCAGTCGCAGTTCGCAGCCTACAGTGGTAATATATAATAACTAATCAAATTCTCTTTCCAGCAGTGAGCTAGCTTGACGGTAGTCGCGCATTCGAACACACAAGTGCGGTTTTGGGTTTTCCCGAAGTACTTGTGAGTAAGAACTCCGAGCAATCGTCAAGCCGATAGCATAGCGTAGGAATCGCGTGCGGGGGGTTGTGGTTAGGTTCGAACGCATGAGTGTGTATTTGGGTTTTCCCGAGATGCTCATGTGCTAGAACGCGACAGATTCAGCATCGGTCACAGCGACAGAGATTAGTTTATTTGGCTGTCGGTGGCGTGGTCAACCAATTAAGTGCGCTTTTGGGTTTTCCCGAGGTACTTGGTTGCGAGAGCTCAGCATCGGTCACAGCGGCGGAGAGTAGTTTTTTTATTTTAGGCGGTCGGCGTCGTGTTCAACCAAATAAGTGCGCTTTTGGGTTTTCCCGAGGTACTTAGTTGCGAGAGCTCAGCATCGGTCACAGCGGCGGAGAGTAGTTTTTTGTTTAGGCGGTCGGCGACGTGTTCAACCAAATAAGTGCGCTTTTGGGTTTCCCCGAGGTACTTAGTTGCGAGAACTCAACATCGGCCACAGCGGCAGAGTTTAGTTTTTTTAGTCTGGCGGTTGCTGACGCGTTCAACCAAACAAATACGCTTTCGGGTCTCCCCGAGGTATTTGATTGCGAGAGCTCGGCATCATCGCCCTACCAAAGTGTTATTTTCAAGGCTAGGAGTTCGCGTAAGGGGTAAAGTTAGATCCAAACGCATGAGTATGTTTTTGGGTTTTCCCGAGGTATTCATGCGCTAGAACGTAGTGAGAACAAAGACTAGATGCCAGCAGAAGTCAAGTCAGGCGCATGAGTGAGGAGAAAGGAGAATCCCCGGTTGATGCCAGAGGCGTAACAGGAACATTTCGCAGCGCTAGAGTAGCAATAAGTATTTTTATTATTTACTGAAAATTTAATCCGTTTCTTTCTTAGCTAATTAAGAGTAAAATTGAATTGATAAGAAATAAAATTAATTAAAAAAAAATTGAAAAAAAAAAAACTCCGCTCGCGTTTTCGTTAATAAAAGAAAGAAATATTAGCCAACCTGCGAATACAAATTGTCTGTAGCCGAACCTTGGACACCGGCGAGCCAAAACCCCGGCCAGAAGGTTCGTCACATACTCAAAGAGCAACAATTCGATGGCAGCATGCATTATTTTATATTTTAGACATCGCAGCCCGCGTTAAGTTATCCACTCAGCAAATAATCCTGAAGTCACAGTACAGAACCCTTGCCGACGGGAATTTTTACAGAAATAAGTTAAACAATCATGCATCCCGTAAATACGAAAAAGAGCTGGGGACACTAAAGTTATTTCAAAATTGAATCAGCAATGGAATCTGTAATTTCAGGTAATATTGTAGAAGAGAATGGTAACAATGCAAGTTCTGATTCTGTTCCGGATTTACTTCGAAAACGGAATTGAAGTTCGAAATTTATTTCAGGATGATACAAAAAAAAAGAAAAATCTGTCAAATTTTCGGAACTATAACAGCTCAAGTTCAGAATTAAGAAAAAATTACATAGCAATAGACTTCGAAGAGCTATTGGCATTCAACTTCGGACTTCAATGTCACTTCAGAATTAAATCGGAATCAGAACAGGACTGAATCAAGTCAAATGGTAGTTTAATCTTACACCTTATGCAGTTCCAGAACGATATACATCTGGACGCATAAGCAAAAATTGGATGCCATATATTTAAAATGTAGAATATTGTGTTTTATGTATTCAAATAAAGTATTATTAAACAAAATGCTTGAAAACTATTAAAATTTCATATACATATAGTATATCTACCCAGGTAGATATAGGTACAAATGTGTATATAAAACGTCAAAACTTAAAAAAAACTATTAAGAATTGTACCCAAACTAAATATTAATTTATTTTTCAAAATAAGTTCTAAATTTGATCACTGAATCGAAAGCATTTTTAGACTCTTCCAAAACTCATGGAGATATACTAAAATCAAAATCGCAATATCTACCCGGGTAGATACTGTACAAGCGAAGGTTAAAAGACTTTAAAATATTCATTTTAAATTTTATTGCCAAATTGAAGTTTTATATAAATAACTTAACTTCTGTCAGTCTATGAATGATACAACAGCATCATTTACTAATTATTTTGACCCGTAATATTCAGCAAACGTATGGTATATTTATTACTCCTTAAGTGATTTTAGTTGTCGCTATATCTAGATAAAATCTCAATCTGTGCTCATCGCATAGCAATGTTTTAAACATTTTCACATTCAAATATGTCAGGAAAACATTTTGTTACTAAAATAACATCTTCTTTATTTAATACCCTCACAGATTGGCGAACCCGGATTAGTTGAGATATTAATTTCTTGAACCGTAATAATCATTTGAAATCCTTTTATTTTAAGTCCCCTAAAAGAAAGTCTTGTTGTACTTGGTAATAACTGAGTATGTAGACTTACTGCACAAAGACCATAATTTTAGTAGGAAATTGTTCTTCAAAGAGTGTAAAAAATGCTGTTACACGGTGTTGTTTCAGTAGCTGCTGTTTCTTATTTAAATTAAGAGGCCAGCGTAGGTTACTAATAATTTGCATTAATTTAAAGCAAATAATTCAAACGTTGAGCACAATTTGTTTGCCAGAACAATGCTGGTAAGTCACATCTTGCGTAATTAACCAAAATCTCAATACCATTGATATTAATTTAAGTACTGAACGCGCAACATTTTTATGAACCTACTTCAGTTAATGAAATTGTGCGTAAATATTTAATTCCAAGAAACAAATCAAACTTCCCACATAACCTCATTTGAAGCAAATAATTAAATCTTATTCAAGCACTGTATGCATACATGATGATGCACTGCAAGAAATAAAAAAAAAGTAAAGTCAACGATGATTGAATTATATAAAGACCAGCGCACATATTCAAACCAAAGAGAGCACTCCAATTGAAATTAAAATCACGAAAGAACATTAAATTATCACCAGCATTTACCACAAACACATAGACAAATAGACAGATACGTTGCTAGTGGAATCCTTGTAGGAATTAAGTGATGGTGACTTAGTAAATGTGAATAAAGAGCAATGTGCATAAGGAGCAATTTAATATTGGAACATATATTAAATAACTTTATTGTTTTCGGTAGCAAATTGTATGGTTCTACGAGAAACTGAATTGTTATATCCTCAGTAGCGAGTCTCGTAGCATTAATAAGAGGTTGTTTTTCACCAATAGAAAGTAAAATGGCACAGCTAATGCAAAGTACAATTTTCTTTGGTATGCTTGGAGAAAGTATGCTTCAGAATTGGCTGGTCCAGTAAGCAATTTTTAAAATTTCCTGCACTTGTGTGGAATTTGCTACTGATTGGAAACTAGCTTATATCAAACTTGATTTAATATAAGCTACCTTCTAACAATGGTGTTTCGTGGACATTCGACGCCTTTGGCAAAATTCCTATTTGTATTTACTAAAAAAAAAAAGGTCATAACTTTACTCATTCCACAAAATCAAATAAATAAATATTTTAAAAATTAAATACCAATTTTCCGCCCACAAACTATTGCGCCTAAGACCGCCTGCTAAAAAAATATAGGAAAACTACAAAACCATAACATCATATCATTAGAATGCAATATCTTTCAATTGGGCGAAGTTCTGGGCAGTTGAGCTGATTTGATATTTTTGGTACAATATTAACCTTTTTACTTTGATACCATTCAATCGTTGCTTTGGAGTAATAAGAGGTCACTAAATCGGGCCAAAATATTACTGTACTCTCATGTTCACGAATAAATGGTTGAACACGTTTTTTGAGGCACTATCCACTAGGCATTTTTGCATTTATTAGGCTCTTCAAGAGTTCTATATAACCATTCTTTAAGAGCAGAACTCTTGGAAATATTCGCTAAAGAGGTTTTAAAACACAGAATAAATGCTACTTAAGACCAAAAGGGCACCTTCTATGGGGAGCTTCAAGAGGTTTATGTAAGAGTTAGCTATGACGTTTTCAAAACCTATTCAAGAGTTTAATGAATTAATACACCTAGAGGTCTATAAATATTTTGTGCTCTTGGAAATATTTATACTCAATTTTTTTTCGAACGGAATTTTAATTAGGTTTATTTTATTTTGACGAAGTTTTAATAAAGATTTTGTTTTTGGTATACATACTTTTTGCAGTATTACAAAGTTAAATAGATAAAAAGAGAATAGCAAATGGAATTATAAAATGGCAATATGAAAATGATGCAACGAATAATTATGATTTTCGGCACAATTATTGACCAAAATTTACGTGCGAGCAAAGATTTATCGTGAAGTTTGGGGTTTTGCTTCGAAAAACTTAGCGCGCTTCTGAAATATTACATATTAGAAAAATAAAATATTTGGGCTAAAATTAATTTTTAGGTTTTTCTTTAATATTTATGTCTCAAAATACGTTTAAGTGATTTTTTAGGTAAAAGCAAATCGAAATAAAATGATTTACTGCACAAAAAATCATTATTTAGGCAAAAAAAAAAGAAACGCATTTATTTTTTTGTTGTTGTTGCTATTTCGTCGGCATGTATATTAAAAAAGATGGCCGACGACGCCAAGTTTTTAAAATTCCTCGATAAGTGGCATATAAAACTTAAGGATTATCTCTAAAGCTTCTTAAGAGGTACTTTAAACTTAAGGATTATATTAAGGGCTTAATAAAACTTGACAGTTTTAATTTGCTAAAATTGTTTATTTAAAATAATTTTGTGTCCATTGTTAGGGTTACCATATGAACAAGTGGCAAATTAAGAAAGAGATGTTTTATGAGCTATTTTCTTTATAGAAATACGAATTATAACCCAAATTCGAATAAACATATTTTGGGCCATCTTGCGTTTATTTTTGTTTTCTCAATTTAGTTTTGGTAATTTGTGCCTCATATTTTTTTATTGTCCAATGCCAAGATCTGGATAATTAAAGAGGGCGAGAAACGAGTTTTGCTTAATATCTCGGAAAGTAAGCTGCAACAGAAAAATATATTAAGGCCAATGTTCAAGAGAAGATGAAATCGATTTCATATCAAGTCTTCGTATCACAAGATTTGACCCTCCTTTCATAGCTTCCGAAAACTAAATTTTTCGCCGTAAATAATTATTTCTGTTCAAAATTAAGTATTTATTGTAAGTTTTAATCAAAGTTGGGTCACTTGTCACATGGAGATTTTTCGAGCATGAAACCGATGTGTTTTGATCTGCTCCTCTACAACAATGGCCTCAATATATTTTTCTGTTTGTGGCTTACTTTCCGAATTCTTGAGTAAAACTTGTTTCTCGGCGTCTTTAATTGATCAGATCTTGCCATTGGACAACCAGTGTACGGGTAGGCGGCCATTTTTTAGATGTACTAGCATTGTTGAATGAAATAATATTTAACTTTGCGAAAATGTGAAAACGGAGTAAACAAGTCAAAAAAACGGTACTACTTTTGGAGACTTGAATCAAGAATTTATCAAATTCCAAAACTTTAATTTTTAAGAAAATGTTTAAGTTATAAGCTATTTACTATTTTTATAAGAGTACTGGTCATTTAAATTTTTTTATTGAATTGCGGACGTTTGGTAACCCTACTTTTCGATAAAAAGTTTTATGGAGCTCTTGTGAAGAGTTCTATAAATAAATGAAACCAAATAAAGTTTTATAAAGCTCTTGCGAAGAGTTCTATAAATGCATGAAACCAAAAAAAGTTTTATAGAGCTCTTGGAAAGAGTTCGCGTAAGAGTTGAAGCTTATATTGGCACTTATATAGAACTTAAAAACTCAGAAATTGAAGAGCTCAATAAAATGTATGGCTCTTAAAGTAAAAAATAAATTTTATTTATTAAAAAGCTTTTATCAAACATTTTTTAAAGATCTTGATAAATATTAAAATGTTTGAATACAAAAAATATTTATAAGCGTTTTATGAAGATCTTCCGAATCCTTCTTAAGACCTTATAAATACCTTAGCTCTACTTAAAAAAGAAACTTTTACAGACGATTTAAGAACCTCTCACAAGACGTTGTTAAAACTTTGATAAATACTTTTAAAATTTTGAGTATTTTTTGTATTTGTAAACATCTTAATTGGGAGTTTTGAAATGCTTTATAAATAATTTTGATCGCAAGATTTAATTTTATTTTTTTAAGAGGCGAATAAATACTCTGGTATAAGTTAAGAGCCCTATAAATGTTTATTAAATGCTTTCGAAAATTCACAAGAGCTGTGGATTATTTTAATGCCCAGTGGGTAGTCAACGTAAACTTTGGAATTGATTGTGCATTGCGTAACAACGAAGCTGCTTCTGAGGCTACAGTTGCATATGACCTCCCAAACTATATATTGCTTCCGAAATTTCGAAACTTTTTTCCCTTTGAATTTGCTGGCACATGCCACTTCTTTGATAATGTATAATATTCGTGTCAAGGTAGCTGCTTACAATCTGCTTTAAACTAAGTTTCGTTCGTCCTTATCGCAGCGATCAAATATAGTCAGGTACCTTTCGTACAATTTTCGGGCTCACATCTGAGCTATCAACTGATTTTCATCAGAACGGTCTAGAACTTTTTTAACTCGATATGTTTTCAGCTTACTAATCTCTTTTATCATTCGTGCAATAGATTTTGATGTACCGGCTCCAGCCGCCATATCTCTGCTCAAAGAGACGCTTCACCTTCGCTGCTTCTTTTGAGAAAACTCTGGTTTTCTGCATGTACCTTTTTTCTGTGAAACAGGTAGACCCTTTTTATAATTAAAAATAACCGTAAAGACAGTTTTATCTGATGCAAAAAATATTTTTGCTATAGCTGAATATTTTGACTCTAGATTTTGCAAGTATGTGGACATTATGAGTTTGCGGAATTTTATTGCTTGTGCTAAAAGTTAGAAGTGCTATTTATCATATTAAACGTCACTTTACAAGGAACAAATGTTGTGTTTTTTCACTCATGCGATCAAAAACCATACATACTATTTTAATGTCTTCCACACCTATTTCTATACTTAAGGAACGGATGTACAAAGTGAGCAAGCCCTGTGCGTAGGGTCTAAAAATAGAGATAAGATAATATTATTGAAATAATGAAAACAATTTTGAATATATGTACTAATATGGTCAAAAGACCAATCTACGTTTTTGGCTTGTTCATTGCAAGGGAAACTTGGTTCACGTTTGCTTTAAGTACTTACTTACTTACTTAGATGACCATAACAACCCGTTGTCAGGTTACGGCCGACCTCATTAGCTCTCGCCAGGCGCTTCTGTTTTGCGCGCGCCTTCTCCAATCGTTAATGCCAAGCGCGGTTAGGGCTTCCTCAGCTTGGTCTATCCACCGGAGGCATGGTCTCCCTCTTCGTCGTTGACCGGGGACCTTCCCTTCGAATACCTTTTTCGCTCGAGCTTCTTTATCCATACGATGGACATGACCCAGCCAGCGTAGTCGCTGTATTGTTATACGCTTAACTATGTCAATGTCGGCGTAGAGCTCATACAGCTCGTGGTTCATTCGAATGCGATAGTCGTCGCCAACTCGAACAGGACCAAAGATTTTGCGGAGAACTTTCCTCTCGAACACCCCAAGAGCGGCTGCGTCTGTTGTCGAAACCACCCATGCCTCAGCGCCATAAAGAAGCACAGGTAGAATGAGCGTCTTGTAGAGTGTTAGCTTTGTCGATCGAGAGAGAGCTCTGCAACGTAATTGCTTACTGAGACCGTAGTAGCACCTATTAGCAATTGTTATTCTCCGCTTAATCTCCAGACTGACATCGTTATTGCTGGTTACGGCAGTGCCAAGGTAAATGAATTCCTTGACAACTTCTAATTTACAGTTGCCCGCTGTAACATGAGAGTCTAGATCCCGTGCTCTCTTGTTGTTGTTAGTAGACATCATGTATTTCGTCTTGCCCTCGTTTACCGTCAAACCCACTTTGGCTGATTCCTTTTCAATAGCAGTGAAAGCAGCGTAACATCTCTCTTACTCCGACCGATAATATCAATATCATCAGCGTACGCAAGGAGCTGAACACCTTTGAAGAAAATGGTGCCATTATGATGCACACAGGCTTTTCGTACGATCCCCTCCATAATGAAATTGAAGAGATCGCACAAGAGCGGGTCGCCTTGTCTGAAACCTCGCTCGGTATTAAAAGTTGCGGAGAGGTCATTCCCTACCTTGACGGAGCTACACGTATTGCTCAACGTCATCCTGCAGAGCCTTATCAACTTTGCAGGTACACCAAACTCAGATATTGTTCCGTATAGGCAATCCCGCACTGGGCTATCGAACGCAGCTTTATAATCGACGAAGAGATGGTGAGTGTCGATTTGATATTCATGGGTTTTCTCCAGGATTTGGCGTAGTGTAAAAATCTGGTCTATGGTGGACTTACCAGGTCTAAAGCCACACTGATAGGATCCGATCAGCGTTTCTGTATACGGCTTCAATCTTTCACACAATACGCTCCGGAGGATCTTATATGCGATGGAAATAAGACTGATGCTCCTGTAGTTGGCGCAGATTGTCGGGTCTCCTTTCTTTATTACAGGATAAAGCACGCTGAGATTCCAATCGTCGGGCATGCTTTCCGCTAGCCATATTTTGCTGATGAGTTGATGCATGCACCTTATCAATTCATCGCCACCAGCTTTAAAGAACTCAGCTGGCAGGCCGTCAGCACCCGCTGCTTTGTTGTTTTTGAGTCGCTGGATAGCAACTCGAACCTCTTCATGGCTAGGTGATGGTACTTCCACTGCGTTATCATCGATTGGTGGTATCGTATTGCATTCTCTTTTTGCTTTTAGTACCCTTTGTTTTATTCGCTTATTCGAATCAAAAAATTGTGATAGTTATATGAAGATAATTAATACATCAGTGTGCTCGTAGGGATCTTTTCTAAAAACCACTATTAGTGAGAAAGTTATGCATCGATATCAGAGGTGTTGCTGCTTTATTAAAGATGTTTTAATGAACTTATGTTGACCATTTTTTCAAAGAAACTGGTGTTTTCCAAAGTGATATCATCAAAGTCTAACGACTTTATCAGAATTCCAAAATATTTAACAAAAACATTATAGCATATATTTGCCAACGTCCTATCATTATACAGAATCTAATTCTTGAACAAGTGATTTTTTTGAGCCATATATTGACAATGTTTGCAAGATAAATAAAGCATAAGATATCATCAGTATAAAAAACAGAGGCAAGAATGAAATAAGTTCATAGCATACCTATCGATTTGTAAGAACTTTCGTCATCTTTGTCATCATTGACGTCTTTCCAGCCGAATACCAACGTCAGCGAGGACATTCACATGTATGAGTAGTTGCGCCTTATTTGATGTTCTTATGTGGTATGCGTTTTGAGTGTGAGTGTTATTTAATTTATGTTCATTTAATTATTTTTAATGTTTTTTCCTTTATTTTTTTACTATTTTTACATCTTGAATTTACTTTTACGAGCGACTGTGTATTAAACGTACATATGTCCACGGTGTTCAGTTGATGAACTTATTTGAAATAACAGGAAAATCTTTTGTTTTCTGGAGCATGTTAGATAAAATGTCCAGCTCGATGATCTGCAGAGTTTATAATTCCTATATTGGAGTACTTTTTATATAAATAATTACACACTTTTGCGAAAAATATGATTTTGCTTGAAGCATTGTTTACTTCTGAGAAATTGGGTACAATTTTTTTTATCGTATAATAAGTAATTAAAATTATAATGTCTTTCTTTAAAAAGCTGTCAATGATGATATTTTGTGTCTTACATATCCTCTCTACCTGAAAGGTTTTCGTAATATTTTTCAAGAAAAAAAAGTTCATTTCATTTAAGTCCTCCATTTGAACACCGTGTACGGAGTATGTACGTGTGTATGTATGTATATCTATGTTTGTTTATGTTCATTCCATGCTCTGCCAGCTCAAATTGTACTTCAACTAAATAAAATTAAATATAATAAAATTTTTGCACTAATGCTTTTAATTTCATTGCATGTCCTTTGTGAGTCACCAGCCCAGCTCCATATGGCACCACCAGTTCATAGTGCGCATAAAAGCGTTTACAAGCGCAAAGTTTTTGTATGTGCGTAGGTGTGTCTATGTGCACCTACAAGTGTATTCGTAACATAGAAAAGCTCTAGAAATTATGTCAAAATGTTGCCTTTTCACTAATTAGTGTGATGATGTAGTCGAATTAAGTAGTAGAAGTAATGTAAAATAGGCCATCGCAAGGACACATTCACGCGTACGTATGTGAATTGTATGAATTTTCTGAGAAAATATTATAGCACAATTTTATTTCGGACTTAAAGCAATTTTGAAGGATACTTGGCAGCAAAGTAAAAGTGAATTGTGCAAAGTGTTTTTAAAAATATGATATATTAATTAAGCACAAGCTGTTGACTTGATTAATTGTTGATCATTGAGAGTTCTTATGAAAATCGTTTAAAAGTGTTCTAATTACGAGTAGCAGTTTATTTCTTAAGTCGCACATAAAATCTCTAGAGAATATTAGCTGTATAAGAAAAAGCTAAATTTGAATGAGATTTTTCAGAGCACAATATTATAAAAATTTCAACATTTCATTTGAATAATCAATGCATTAGCGCATGAGTTTTGTTTGAAACTTGAGTAGAAATAATGAATATTTTATGTGTAAATTGTTCTTCATAAATTACTCGTTCACAAAATACTCTCATATCTTTTTGCTTCGAAGTTAATATTCCACACATTTATGTGCAAGAAAATTTATTTTTCGCAAATATTTCAACAGAAATACACACGTATGTACTGAGAAAAATATTCATTTGTGCACTGAGGAAAAAAAAATTTAAAAAATACGCAGTATCTTTAATGTATAAGTTTTCTGTTTCAAAAACATTCAAATAGAAATATTCAGGGCTGTGTCTAGGTATGTGCGGGCTTCTAGGCTGAAAATATAGGCGATCTCCATCAAAAGAATTACTTAATTCAGAAATGCAAATAAATTTTTTGATGACATGAAAAATTAAAACCTTACCACGTTAATTTGAATATTTAAAATTAAATCAAAATTAAAAGAGTTTTTTAAAAATTCAAACTAAAAAAGACAAGCTTAGAAGTGCTTCACAAAAATAAAAATAAAAAAAAATGTTACAATTCTTGCTATTATATATTTTTATTTTTTCAATAAACTCTGACATGAACTTTCAGAGATTTGCAAGTCATTATTTTCAAAATTATGCTAACTTGTTTAAATTCAAGAATTCAGTGTGTGACTTCTTTTTAACTCTTGATCTCTATCTACAATTTGGATCCATACAAAATTCGAGGTGTTTTTTGTAATAATTTCTGCTTCAGCCAATATGTGCTTCTTTTAATGCATAAAATTAAAAGAGAATGTCAAATCCTTATATTCGTAGAACACCAATATATTCCAGTAATATATCTCCATAATCTGCCATATAATTCAAAGTGCTATATCATTCCCCTCGAGTTCATAATCCCCAAAACAATTTTGGGCTTTATGTCCATTTTAGTTTTGGTCATAAATCGCAGTTTTTTTGACTACTTCAAAGAATGGAAATAATTCCTAAGAACATTAATTCATGTGTCTAAATATTATGGGCATTCATATTTTTTGTTTTGAGCTTGAAAATCGCATTATGTAAAATTGCTGTGGCTAGCGAAGCTGGTGTTGTATATATAAAATTGAATGATATTTTCAAGCTCAAAAAATATGTCCAGTTGATTCCTTCTTAATTATATGTATATATTTGTCCTCAGTATAACCCAAAAACCAACATATTTCAAGAAAGAGGCCATCGGTGACATGTACCGTTTTCGGAATAATTATCTAAATTTAATTTGTATTTCTAAGCAAACCAAAAGTGATCATAATAGTCATGGAAGTTATATCTGCCATTACTGCCAAAATTATTATGGTTGGTTTTCAGGTGTCATAACTCCAACCATTTTTTGGGAGCTGTGACACATTTTAAGCGAATGGAATTTTTCTTAAAGTGTAGCCAGTCTTAGCTTTGTGGGCTTCTCATTAGATATTCAATTTTATCTGTATATGTGCAGGCATAAATACCAATACATATAAATTGAACAGAGAGAAAAAATTTTAATTTTTAATGCAGCTCAGAAAATTATGAGAACATAAAATTTAAAAGCTATCAAGGAAGACAGCACAAAATATTAAAGCAAATGAAATAAGTGAAGAAAATTCTAGCAGTAACCTCTATGCTCATACATATGAGAAAAATTTGACAAATTTATTCCACGGTGCGTTCAAAGCAAAAATAATTTTGTTTAACCGTACTTTCCATATTTTTCGCAACATAATCAACATATTCTAAGGTTCATAGTATTAAAGTTTATTAAAATAAAAAAAACCGCAGTTTTCGAGCAACAAAATGATGCAAGCGACCTTTTGGACTTAGCAAAAATTGCAGCAAATGTTTTCAAGTGAATCCATTTCTAAGCATTGCAGATCAATCTTCAATTCTTATGTTTAACTACAGAAAACAAACTTTTCAGTATGCAGTTTAAAGAAATATTTTGATATTTGGTTGTAACAAAACAGACCACATGCCTATAGATTAACTTTGGAACATATGTATGTATATTAAGGTGGCCCTTATTTTCAAAAGTGTTGTTTTCTTAAATCGATCCCCCTAAAAATGTGCGAATAGATGAAAAACGATAAAATGTGAAGTTTTAGATTAATCCGAAGTGATTTAGAGGTCGATCAACCCATTCGAAATATCGAAAAATGTTTTTTTTAAATTTTTTTCCTTTTACCCACCCTTGAAGTATATTAAACCAATATTGAATAAAATCGATTACCTTTCCAACCAGCTAAAAATCATAAAAATCGAATGATAAATAAAGAAGTTATGGTCATTTATATTATCAACCCTTGTGTCTACACTTGAATATAAAAATTTCCTATATTTATCATGCTCCCAGCATTTTCATATTTTAGGTTATCCTCCACGAGAGTATCCTAAATATAATGCAATAATATAGAAGTGTCTACCTACATCCAGTGGGGTGTGGTGTGCATTTTATAAATTTACTACGTTGATCTACACTTGGATACATTTGTACCCTAAAGCATTTTTAATTTTTTTTTAAGAAAAAAAAAAAAATAACTTGAGAGCGAAAAATTCATTAAACGTGTAAGAATGTGAAAATTGTCTCAGCATCCTTCAAAAACTTTAATAACGACTGAGAAATTCAAAATTAAAACAGTTATATCCGGAAAGCTTGAGTTGCGATACTATGGGTTTGTCAGCCACTCATATAGACAGTTCAGTACAGTTCGAAATGCACCGAAATGACTGAAAATGGGCCAAGTATACCGAATGTAATGACGACGAATTTTCACGACGCAAATGTACCGAAAAAAGTACAAATGTACCTAAAATGTTATCACTGGTTGTGGCTAGGGTTATGCAGTGCTGTTTTCAATCATCGAAGGAGTTATGGCAATCAGACATTTTACCGATTCTCGAGCCGCAATGTCCTTGCTACGATTTTGGCATATTTTCCGTTTCATAAGTTCTGATAACAGTGTTGCATGAGCCGCTAGTGTGGGGACCAAGACAAGGTCAAATGGACAAATCGGCAGAACTGTTTTGATTGCCATAAGCCAGTTAAGCGGATTGATGAATCCGACATCAATATGAATGTTTCAAATGCCAACATGCAAAATATCAGCATTATTGATACATATTTTAACTTTTGTTTTACATACCATTTTAAATTATTTTCAAATTTCACTATATTTTCTGATAGAATTTTAAAATTGTTGTTGAAAAATTCAACAAATCCTCATGTAAATGTACTAGGGTACAAACGTATCCAAGTGTAGACTTAAAGGTTAAAAAGTAGGTATTGACACAAGGGTTAAAAAACAAAACATTTTAATTTCTATAATATACATAAGTATAAAGATGATAGCTATCAATATTTTTTTTTTAGAAAATTTTTTTTTACAATAAAAAAATTTAAAAGGAAAAATAATACAAAACTAATATGTATTTAAGTCAAGGCTGATTTAGTAAGCGATTTGAAGTTTTTCCGATAGTCAGTAACCACTTGCAATAAATATTGCTTTTATTGTTCTTTTTTGGTTAAAATTTTATTATATTCTTCATTTAATTTTACTCCACGTTCTGCTGCATCAGTTACTACATTTATGTTATGAATTATATTATTTCCTTTTTTATAATCTTCATTGACGTTGCAACTAGAAAGCTGTTCATTTAAAAAATCAGTGGAAATTATAAAGCGATTAGAAAATTTATGTATGTTAACGGTAACAAATTCCTGAAGCTCTTTATATAAAAATGTTTTCATTTCCGTTGGTTTAAGAGGTAAACGCTTCATATTTTTTATTGTATCAATATCTCTTCGCAATCTTTATCATCTCCTCCATCATTACTATTTTTAAAAATCATTATCTTTTCAGAAATTTCTCCTTTAATTTCATTGTTAACGTTTTCATCAAACACACTTAGCGTAAGACATTCGTCTGACAGGTATCATAAATGATTCGAAAACTTTTTGTCTGCAGCTTCAGATATTTGTTTGTCAAATGATTTGTAATTATAAAATTCTTTTGATAAGACACAAGTCTTGGAGTGGCGATAATGATGCTATTGGACATTTAAACCAAGCCTTCACATAAAAATGCATAATAAAAGCACATATATCTCTTAAATTGTTTTCTTCAAGCACTGTTTGAGTAAGCTCTGTTCGTAATATGTAGATCAATTTTCCAGATACATATTCATTTGTAGCTATGTATGTGTCATCATGAGTTCCACTTTCTGATGAAAATACTAATTCTAAAATCAATCATTCAAATAAAATTAGAACTACATAAAGCATGTTATTAATTGATACAGTATAACCTCTGTAAGTCGAACTTGCAAGGAGACGCCAAAAATCTGAAATTTTTAAATCTAACGTACATATCAATGCCTGCTTTTCTTGTGCAAGCCTATTTTTGAAAGATACATTAATATGAAATATTCTTACAGAAATTAAAATGTTCGGTTCTTTAATGATATAAATGGCCATAACTTCTTTATTTGTCAACCGATTTTTAGCTGGTTAGAAAGGTAATTAATTATTTAATATGCATTAGTATTCATTTTTATGATTTAACAAATTCAGAAGTGAGTGAATGGACAAAACGCAAAAAAAATCATATTTTTCGAAGTTTTGGTCGGCTTGAGCGACCACTAAATCACTACATTTTATCGTTTTTCATCTATTGGCACACTTTAAGGGGGATCGATCAAAAATCGCACTGAATCAAAATTTTCCCATACACTCGGGGGCCACTTTAATGTATATGTATCGTTTTTTTAAGAAGATTGAAGATATTCTTTTATCGAATTATAGCTTCCAACAACAAAATCAAGCTGACCAATTAATAAATATTATTACCTTTACTTCTTTATATGTAGGAAAAACATTTCAAAGAGACACATCAGAAGTATTTCTAACAAAAAGTTTTTTGCATAGGACGCACCGTGAGTTTTGATCAACATTTTAAAACTCAAGCGTTCGTTTGGTGCTGTTTGAATTTTTAAGCTTCTTAGGTGAGCGTTCATATTTTATGTTAATAATCCTGATAAGTTCATAACTTTATGACGTGGTGTCTTTGCGTGTGAGTATGTTTGTTTGTTTGCTTGCTTACATAAAATGCAAAAAAAAAAAAAACACACGCATATACACGCATATAAATGTACGTGTATAAGTTTCAATTTAATTTTCACCAAGTTTTGAAAAATTAAATTAAATTTCTACACATGCCAAGCAAGTAAGTCAGACGAACGAATGCTAAGTAGATTTTACTTTAAGAGCAGGAAAAATAAAGCAAACAGGACTAATAATGTTGCTAAAAAAAATTGCAAAAAAGAAGTAGAAAAGTCAAATTTACAATTCAAGCAGCTTTCAGTCTCTTCATTATTTAACGACTGTTTGAAATGTGGAAGTAATTTTTAGAATAAAAAAAAAAAAAAAATAGATGTGAAAGGAAAAAAAATTCTTTTGATTTCTGTATTTCTTATGTCAGATGTTATTTCTTTTTCGGAAATTTAATATATAAAATGAACACAACTACATAATAGTTCAGATATTGCGATTTTCAAAGAAATTTGTGATATGTGCATTTTCACAGAAATTCTCATTTTAGCCGGCCACGTATTAATTTTTTTTTGGGAGCACACTCTTCAATCAATATAAAAGGTGAAACACTTATTATTCAAAGTCCTATAGTTTTTATATAACTTTATATGTAACTTTTCTTTTTTTTAATCTAAATACAATTCTAACAATATCTTTATTTGAATTTTAGTTGTTCTATCTTGAATATTAATTCAAGATAGCCTTAACTTAAAAAAAAAACATGATTGAAGAGTGTGCTTCAAAAAGAGAAAAAAAAATATGACTAATCTGACAATATCTGGGGAAATGCACATGTAACTGTGACGATCGAAAAACTAAGATCTAAAAGTATTCAGTGACTTATTCTAGTAACGACAACAAAACAAAATTTTTACCAGGGACGTGAACCATGTGAAAAATTTGATCGGTTCGGTTCAGTGGTTCGAACCGTTTTTAAACTTTTGGATTGGTTTGTCAAAAAGATTTTTTTTACTTTGAACCGGGTTTTCGGCTCGGTTCAACGGTTCAAGAATTAAAAAAAGACTATGCACTTTTGTTTTATTTTTATTCAGTAACAATCCAAAAGAATATAGAAATATATATGTAGACATAGTTTATGTCATACGCTATAACTACGTATTTAAAAATTGTTCCTTGACTTACAATAATCAGTTTAGATTGATAAGAAGAATATCTTCTAACGAGTCCTCGTCAATATTTCCCCGCAGGTTTCCGAGAATAAATCTTAGGGTGCAAAGTCCTCTCCCTACCAAAACCTGGGTCGGTCGAATACCAAAAATAATTTGAGCTAAATCAGATAATTTTTTGTCAGTGTAGTTATTCCAAAAGTTCAAAGCATCAACATTATTTGAAAGTCGCCTTGTATTATTATACGATGTGATTTTATCAATTGATGATTTATATATGAACTCTGTTTCATGCTTCCCTATTTCTTTGAAAATTTCATCAAGTTCCATATTTAACAAAAGAAAATATACAAAAGTCAGGAAAATTTGTCTATTGAAAATTGGTCAGACTGAACCCTAAACCACAGTAAAAAGTGGTTCGGTTTTCGGTTCGGATCAAACATTTGTGGAAAATTTCGGCTTGACTAATGGTTCAGTTAATTAGTAAAAAAAAAGTGGGTTTCCAGTTCAGAACAGGTTCGGTTCAAAACCGGTTCACGTCCCTGATTTTTACCATGGAATTTCATCAGTCTTCATTCTCAAAGGAGTGTTACAAAGCACAATGTATATTGAAGTCTCAAAAATAGCTTGTTAGCAATTATGAGTAATAAGCCCATTAAAAAGATCATTCCATTTGTGATCATTAATTGGTTCTTGGACATATGTATAAATTAAAGCCATTTCTTGCTTAAAAGAGTAAATTCAATTTTAATTCACTATTCAGAGTAATGAATATTGATATCAGAAAACCGCACTACTTAAGTTTATTTAAATTTTAATGCCTTACTCGAGAAAATTAAGCATTTAATTAGAGGTTCGAAAAATCATGCATAAAGTTTTATCATCGAAATTAAAATCATGCATCAAAACTTTTTAAAATTTTTAAAAATATCTGTTCAGAAATCTTATCATTTTTTATTCAATTTCATTACAATATGTCGTGGAATTTATTTTTTTCAATTTTGTCTATATTTTGCAACACAATAAATTGTTACATTTTCCTTGCATAAAATTGTTACTACTTTCATTATCAATCTTAATCAGAAATCAATTTTTTGACAACTCATTTAAGGTATTTAATTAAAATGACAATGAATATGCATTCATGGTAAATAGGGTAACACTAACTCTACATCACAAAAGCGACTCAAGTGTTAACACATTTTTACTTACAGCACAATGATGGTAAATTCATTCCTGGAGCTCAGCCATAACAGTTGTTGACATTGAGCAATATTTTGGTTTCAATGTGTGATAATATGTGTATCAAATAGACGTATATTTTGCCACTAAATATCATCGTTGACGATCCGCACAGTATTTCATATGTGTTTTGTCCCACATTTGAAAATGTCACCATCATTGTCATTAGTGAAAGCGTTGTCACCATCATCATCATTACGTTTTTGTCTGTTAAATACATTATTGTAATATTCATACGTACGCCGATCCAAATGAGATTTAAATAAACGTTTCTTATACTAACAATTTTATTTTTCTAAGTAATAGTCAAGTGTGTTCTAGACACAAAGAGGTTATTATTTAAATTTGTAATGTCAATTATATGCTGAAGCTTTCAGATTGAAAATATTAACAGCTGTCTTCAACAGCAATAATATGTGGCATGTTTTAAACATGTTTTGTGTGCTATAATTTTAAATCAGAAACAAAAGATATACCATGATTCATGAGTCATAAAAAAGATCAATAGAGGGTTCTTAACCCTGACGACCACTCCTGAACCCCTGAAAAATTTTCAAATCCAACACCGGATTTGTGTTCAGCGACTCCAAATTACTAAACAAAAGTGTTATAAAATATAAATTATTTTACCAGCAAAGGTGTGAAAAATCGTGGGACCTATATATCCCAATGGTCGTTAAAGGTAAAAATGTATGCAACTGTTTTTTCAATTTTGCAGTATTCAAACGCATTCTGGAATGCATTCGTAACGAGGACTGATTGTCACTTTTGGCTGGAAAAATAGTTTTTGACACGAGAGTGTATCGAAAGGAGTGACAAATATTATTGCTTAACAATTTGTGTGGAATTTTATCAAATTTTCGTAAGTTTCATATCTTTTTTTTATATGTGCTTTAGTAATATTGTTATCGCTCGACTTTTGCAGTCACAAAATGCCGAGATAACGCAGATTTTACCTCACAGAGGAATCATTCAATTGATAAATGCCGAGGATAGCGATGACAATGAACGGGTATTCGAATTGGACGAAGAAGATATAGCTTTTACAACAAAATCTCTACTTCAAACAATGATCCATTTTCTATATCTGCATTGGAATTCCGCGTGCAGCTGGCATTTTAAATGATCAATTCATTCACCAACCGCCAAAGACCGTCATCAGTAGTTGTAAGAGGGGGGACCTAAGCGATTGAAACTTGCGGAGGTCGCTACTCTGTCCGGTCATTATCTCTGCAAAAGTGAACTGGGACGTAAGAGATGTATTGTCTGCTCCAAACATGGCAAAGACCGTCGAACAAATTCTATTTGTGCCTTTTGCAAAAAACTGTTTTGCTTCACCAAAGACAGAAATTGCTTCGAAATTTATCATAAAAAATAAAATTCAAAGTATTGATCAAAAATGTAACCAAATTTATTTATTTTTTCAAATAAATCAACTCGTCAACTAAACTAAAATATGTCTATGATTTTTACCGTTGACGACAATTGGGACATAGAGGTCCCATCAGATGGGGTGGTTGCGTGTGTGGTCGAAGTGGACTATGTTTATTTTTTTTTTCGTTAGAAAGAAGAAGGTTGCCCGTAACTTTTCCAGAAATTTTGACTCTGTAGCTCCACCCACCTTCAAAATATTCCAGCAAGAATATGGGGGAGAAAAAGTTAAGATTTTTCGACTATGGGGTAGTCTGGTTGGTAAAGGAATGAATATTCCGTTATAAATTAGGTACTTGCTGCAAGCCACATTCATTCTCTATTGAATGATATCTTGATGATGAAAATCCATTCCATAGTTTTTTTAGGAAAAGCTCTAAGGTAAAAGGGTCACCGGTGTACCAATGGTCGTCAAAGGGTTAAGCCATTTGGTGATAAATAGAAGCAGTTAATGAAAATAGGAAATTTGTTATCAACGAAAATGTAACTCACTCTAAAAATTCTTTAGACCACTTTGTATTTTACCAAATTATTCATGTAATTGGTTATATAGAAGAGTTTCTAGGGCTTAAAATTCCACGCAGTATTGATTTTACAAATATTTTATTTTTTGCTTGACAAGAAACCCTAAGCTTGATGAGACAAATAAATATATTCTAACAACTGTTACGGAGCACAAAAAGGTTAATTATACAAATCCTTTTAAATTGGACTTATTGAAATTCGGTAGCAATATGTTGGTTTTCTTTTACTGCTGATTCTGATCAACGAATGGTAACGAAACCCCTTTTTGTGACATTTTTACCTCTAAGCACCTAAAATGTCATTTCTCGATTTTGATTTCTAATACGTTCAGATCGCATGAATAATTTTGATAAGCCGTTTTCGATATTTGCGGCCTTATTACCAAAAGTTCTCTATCGAATAGCAATAATTTGACGAAAAAATTTGATATTCGTATGTTTTATTAAAATCCCATCTAAGCCGTTGTGACGCTATTCGCTGTTGTTTAATTATGAAGAAGCGCTGCTGTGACGGAAAATGAAACCTCATTGTTACTAAACCATCACGTAAACGAACATGAAATTGAACACAATGTGCGCGAAATAGCGTAAATGTACAACGACAAATGTCAACGGAGACGACGAAGATGTTGTCGACTTTGAATTGATGAGAACAATGGAAGTGCTGTAGCGAAAATGTTAAAAGTCAAATTTACATACCATAAATGTAGAACAATGAAATGAAACATTGAAAAAAAAAATATTGCAATTTCATTCACTCAGCATCTCCAGCATCGGAAATGTATAACTTAAAGAAAATTAAACTTTAAAACTAATAGTAAAATTTTGCCTGATGGAGAAAAACATAGGAGTATCTTAAGGTATCAACTATAATATATCAACAGCTGTTGAAATAGTGCATTCAATAATTGCAATAAAAATCAGTTACAGTGGAGACTTCCAGGTTAAAGTCCTTACGATTTGGAACACATTGCACTATGGGTTCTCTAATGTGTATGTAGCAGTGCAGCAGAAATGAAGTTGGTAAAATATAATTTATACTAATTTAGCACTAATTTTAGACTCAGTGATCCAAAAGTAACATAGGATAGGTTGGTACTCGAAATTCAATACAAAAATGCTGTTTTTTCTCTTTCCTCGGAGCAGTGTTTTTATCCAATACTTTGTACTTTTACAGGAAAGAAGTGATTTAGTGTGAAAATTACGTCAATAATTAGGACTTTTTTAAAAAATCCTAAGAGTTTTCATCAATTATACGCACATTTTCAAAAATGTTCCTAAAATACAAAAGCACACACAAAATAAAATTAATTGAGATCTATCGATGCAGTTCTTGCTCTGTAAGCATTTTCATGCATGAAAACTGTATGTGTCTTCATATCCCATTCCAGAAATGAAGCTGCCATGTAATGCAGTTTAATTTTCTTCACTAGAAAAAAAAAAAGAAAATTAGCAAACTTTGAAGTCAACTAATAATTTATGTTGGCAAAGTAAACGCGCCCTCCCTATTTTTTCCGTTCTTTTTACTCCAACACATGCAAACATCGGTACAACTGCTGTTTCTTTCAACTGCCCACTGTTGCTGCCAGACTGCATTTTCAGCATTTGCAGTCGTTGTCGCCAAATGTAAAGCAAAGCACAGCGCAGTAAAATGAAGGCATGGCAAAATATTGCGCGAGAAGCAACTAACACACACCTGATGAATTTATGTCTGCTTACAACGACACTTTACACACCAACCCATATGCACAAACACCAATGCAATTGCATGCGACATGGCATGTAGCTATGTCGCATGTACAAGTACATTTTTCTTGTGTAGCGGGTGTTTAAAATTAAAATGAAAAAAAAAAATGAATTTAAAAAGGTTATGGAAAAAAATATACCACTGCATACATTCAAACATGTAAAAAATAGTAAGAATTTCAAACAGCATTTAAATTGTTCACATTTCTTTGTAGCATAGCGTCAGCGCATCCTTAAGATTCCATTTCAAGCGACATGCCTGACTACACCTTGTTGGCGTCGTGCACGTTCTCACTGTTGCTGAGTTGTATCTTGCCGTTGAGTTGTGAAGTGAGATCGATACTTATTTAGAATTTTATTTAACTTTAGTTAAGTTATATCTTGTTGACGCGTATGAAAAACTTCATTTCTCAAGTCGTCATCATAACGTCTCTTGCAGATATAAATCTTTTTGTGGAAATTTTCAATAACCTCTCTGTTGGCATTTAATTTTTCTAGAGTAAGCACGATTTTATGCGTTGCCACACAAAACGATCTTGTAGGCCACAATGAACATTTCGAAGTTATGTGATCTGAAGACTTTTGTTGTATAACAACCAAATTTTTAAAGATTTTGACTTTAGCATCCAATTTTGAATTGACTACACAAAATTGAATGCTCACTCCAAAATCCTCAAAATTTTGGTTTTTATACAGCCCCGCTTTTCAAATTCCGGCTACTCTTTAAACAATTAAGATATTTATGATATACACTCGTCTACCGAATTTCATTACAATATCTTGAACGGTTTGCGAGATATAAAAATACTTGATTAATATTTTAAAAAGCGCGGCCTTTTAAGAAGGTAAAAGACTTAATTAAAAATTTTCAAAATGCAAAAGAAAAAAAAAATCATATGTGAATATGGGCATTTCTACAGAAAAGTCTACCTCTGACCGAAAAATTAAATATTAGCCAATAGTTTTTTCTTGCTTTAATTATCAAAGAGAGATATTCAAATTTAATTAAATTAAAGAGTTCAAAGCTTTCCTTAGTGACAATGGCTATATATCGGGCTATAAAGTTCACGTTTTCGTTAGTTTTGCTTATTTCTAAGAACATCTTCTCATTACAATTTTACATTTCTAAGAGTATTTGTGCAATTTCATTCTTATCGCAAAACCTTGGCTAGATCGACAACTAACCCTAAAATAAATGCAAAAGAGCAAACAAATATCAATAAATGGTAAAATTTTGATTTGATTTCAATGAAATTCTAAGATAAACGTAACGCCAGACAAAAACCATTTAATCTCATTATCTCTACTCTGACGATCGCAAATGCGCAAAAATTTTGTATGTTAACATAGATTAATAAATTGAACTAATTTTAATAAAAAACTCGGTTACTAAACAAATAGTTAATTTTATAATAAATTTCGAAAGTGTGTAACGTAACGCCAAATTGTCAGTGATTTCCTTGCAAGATATTTTGTTCATTTTAAATTTTTCGACTTTTAACTTTTTTTGACGTTTTTCAAAATTTTCCATATTTTATCAACCTCTTTCAACTTTTTAAGCGTTTTCCATATTTTTCCTACATATTTAACCATAATAATATTTATTTCATACTATTCAACTGATTTCA